>ONZH01028105.1:0-30560 GCA_900303285.1 Rhinella marina | reverse complement strand
CTGCACTACTAGTGCCAGCCAGCCAGCCAAGCCAGGAGACAAAAAAAAAAATGTCTTCTAGCCCTTATAAGGGCTGTTGGGTTCTTTGTGGGTGATTCCTGCCTAACAGAGAACTAAATGCAGGCCCTAACACTCTCCCTGAAACGCAGCAGCTCTATCCCTAACGACATCCAGACGGCATCTGAGCCGAGCACCGAGGGCCAGTCACTAGTATATTCCAGGGTCACCTGATCAGGCCAGCCAACCCCTGCTATTGACATTTAAGGGCCCCACGTGATGCTGGGTGTACCGCAGAGTCTCCTGGCTTGTGATTGGCTGTGTTTATAGGCGCCAAAAAAGCACTATGCGGAAGTTGCCATTTCCTCGAGCATGGAGAGATACTCGTCCGAGCAGCGAGCACTTACGAGTACCCTAATACTCGAACGAGCACCAAGCTCGGACGAGTATGCTCGCTCATCTCTAGTGACTATGCAACCAGTGCTCCTTGTTATATACAGGATACTTGTCAATTTTTGTTAAAATTACGTGAATTGAATTTACCAGACTCATTCTATTTTGTGTCATTTGATGTAGTTTCACTTTATACCTCAATAGAACATGAGGCAGGTTTGAAGGCCGTCGATGTGGCGCTTGCCAGTGCAAGATTCTCTCTGGATGGTGCACGGTTCATCCTCCAGCTGTTAGAGGTGGTCCTCAGGAGGAATTATTTCCTTTTTGGGGATCACTTCTACCAACAACAACGGGGTACAGCCTTGGGGGCCAATATGGCCCCAACTTATGCCAACATATATATGGCACAGGTGGAGGATGAGCTAGTGTACCGTTCCCATTTTATGGAGGGGATCCTGTGCTGGTGGCTCTACATCGACGACATTTTTTTGATCTGGACCGGTACCCTCGAGGATTTGGAGTCTTTTCATAGACATCTAAATTCGAGTATACCAGGGTTACATAGTAACATAGTTTGTAAGGCCAAAAAAAGACATCTGTCCATCCAGTTCAGCCTGTTTTCCTACAAGTTGATCCAGAGGAAGGCAAAAAAAACCCTGTGAGGTAGAAGCCAATTTTCCTCACTTTAGGGGGAAAAATTCCTTCCCGACTCCAATCAGGCAATCAGAATAACTCCCTGGATCAACAACCCCTCTCTAGTAAGTATAACCTGTAATATTATTACCCTCCAGAAATACATCCAGGCCCCTCTTGAACTCTTTTAGTGAACTTACCATCACCACCTCCTCAGGCAGAGAGTTCCACAGTCTCACTGCTCTTACCGTAAAGAATCCTCTTCTATGTTTATGTACAAACCTTTTTTCCTCCAGACGCAGAGGATGTCCCCTCGTCACAGTCACAGTCCTCGGGATAAATAGATGATGGGAGAGATCTCTGTACTGACCCCTGATATATTTATACATAGTTATTAGATCTCCCCTCAGTCATCTTTTTTCTAAAGTGAATAACCCTAATTTTGATAATCTTTCTGGGTACTGTAGTCCACCCATTCCAGTTATTACTTTAGTTGCCCTCCTCTGAACCCTCTCCAGCTCTGCTATGTCTGCCTTGTTCACAGGAGCCCAGAACTGTACACAGTACTCCATGTGTGGTCTGACTAGTGATTTGTAAAGTGGCAGGACTATGTTCTCATCACGGGCATCTATGCCCCTTTTGATGCAACCCATTATCTTATTGGCCTTGGCAGCAGCTGTCTGGCACTAGCTTCTACAACTTAGTTTGCTGTTCACCAAAATTCCTAGGTCCTTTTCCATGTCAGAGTTACCCAATGCTTTACCATTTAGTATGTACTGGTGACTTGCATTATTCCTTCCCATATGCATAACCTTACATTTGTCAGTGTTAAACCTCATCTGCCACTTTTCTGACCAAGCTTCCAGTCTATCCAGATCCTGCTGTAGCAGTGCACTGTCCTCCTCTGTGTTAATTACTTTACACAGTTTAGTGTCATCTGCAAAAATTGATATTTTACTATGCAAACCTTCTACAATATCATTAATAAATATATTGAAGAGAATAGGACCCAATACAGACCCCTGTGGTACCCCACTAGTGACAGTGATCCAATCTGAGTATCTACCGCTAATAACCACCTTCTGTTTTCTATCACTGAGCCAGTTAATTACCCACATACAGACATTTTCTCCCAGGCCAAGCATTCTCATTTTGTATACTAACCTTTTATGTGGTACCGTGTCAAACGCTCGGAGAAGTCCAAATATATGACATCCATTGAGTCGCCGCGGTCAAGTCTAGAACTTACCTCCTCATAGAAACTGATTAAATTGGTTTGACATGACCGATCCCTCATGAAGCTATGCTGATACGGAGTTATTTGCTTATTTTCATTGAGGTACTCCAAGATAGCATCTCTCAGAAAACCTTCAAACAGTTTACCCACAACAGAAGTTAAACTTACCGGCCTATAGTTTCCGGGCTCTGTTTTTGGACCCTTTTTGAATATTGGCACCACATTTGCTATGCGCCAATCCTGTGGAACACTCCCCGTCAGTATAGAGTCCTTAAATATCAGAAATAAGGGTCTGTCGATGACATTACTTAATTCTCTTAGGATACGGGGGTGTATGCCATCCGGTCCTGGTGATTTGTCTATTTTAATATTTTTAGTCAGTGAGTCAGAGAGGACACTTTTAAAGGGGAATTTACTTTTATACTCTGCATTTCATCTGACAGTTTATTTTCCTCAGTGAATACAGTGGAGAAAAAGTTATTTAGTAGCTTCGCTTTCTCAGAGGTACACTCTCTAGCTTCATGTCTGAACTTACAGGGACACGTGGTAGAGCACTGTTGAAACCACAACAGTGCGAACAGGTGATGTCGTGGATTGCGGACAATGCTTCAAGTAATTTGTCCACCAGTCAGTCTTCCACGCAGTCCACCCACATTACCCAAGGGAGCACTCCTCTGGCTCCTCCACCTCAACCTCCTTCCCCCCAGTCTGCCCCCTCCCAGGAAAATTTTGAATGCGGCATACTCTCAGGAACTGTCTTCTGGACCCTTCCCAGAGTCACAAACCACTTCTCAGGTTGCTGCTGACCTCTTTCCCGATGCCCAAGTTTTCCAACTGTCGCAGTCTGTGGGTGATGACATTGTTGACTTAGTGGAAGAAGTGTGTAAAGAGGTGTCGGACGATGAGGAGACACGGTTGTCAGACAGTGGTGAAGTTGTTGTCAGGGCAGGAAGTCCGAGGGGGGGGCAGAGGAATCGGAGGATGACGAGGTGACTGACCAAGGCTGGGTTAATAAGCCGAGTGAAGACAGTGCTTCTGAGGCGGTGGCGAGTGCTGCACCAGAACAGGTTGTAAGAGGCAGTGGTGTGGCCAGAGGGAGAAGCAGGACCAGAGCTGGTGCTTCAGCAGCAACTGTTTCACGGAGTGAAGCTCCCGTGGCGAGGCCTAGATGTTCGCAAGTCTGGAGGTTCTTTAAAGAAAGTGAGGATGACCGACGGACTGTGATGTGCAACCTGTGCCACACCAGGATCAGCAGGGGTGCCACCACTACCAGCCTAACCACCACCAGCATGCGCAGGCATATGACTGTTAAATACCCCACTCAATGGAACCAAGGCCGTTCACCTCCTGTGGGTCCCACCACTGCTCCTTCCCCTGTGTCACTCGCTGCCTCTGCTAGTCAACCCCCTGCCCAGGACCCCGGCACGAGCGCCTCCCGCCGGAAAACCACACCTTCGCCTCCATGATCCTCCACATCGTCCACCAATGTGTCCCTGCACAGCGTTCAGCTGTCTTTACAGCAGACGCTGGAGCGCAAGAGGAAATACAGTTCCACCCACCCACATGCCCAAGCCCTCAACGTCCACATCTCCAAATTGCTGAGCCTGGAGATCCTGTCCTATAGGCTGGTAGAGACCGAGACCTTTCACAACCTCATGGCGGTGGCTGCCCCTCGGTATTCGGTCCCCAGCCGCCACTATTTTTTCCGATGTGCCGTCCCAGCCCAACACCAGCATGTGTCACAGAACATCATCTGTGCCCTGACCAACGCTGTTTCTGAGAAGGTCCACTTAACCAAGGACACGTGGACAAGTGCTGCCGGGCAGGGACACTATATATCACTGAAGGCACATTGGGTTAACTTGGCGGAGGCTGGGACCGAGTCTGACCCTGGGGCCGCTCATGTACTGCCCACACCAAGGATTGCGGGGCCTACCTCGGTCACGGTCTCTCAGACGTACTATGCCTCCTCCTCCGACCCCTCCACCTCCTCCACCTCCTCCTCTGAATTACCATCCGTGGGCACGGCGCCTCCAGTCGGTAGCTCTAGGCGCAGCAGCAGTGCCGTGGCTAAGCACCAGCAGGCGGTGCTCAAACTGCTGAGCTTAGGTGACAAAAGGCACACCGCCCAAGAACTATTACAGGGCATCACGGCGCAGACCGATCTGTGGCTGGCACCACTGAAACTCAAGCCAGGCATGGTTGTGTGTGACAACGGGCGTAACCTGGTGGCGGCTCTGCAACTCGGCAGACTGACACATGTGCCATGCCTGGCCCACGTGTTCAATCTCATAGTTTAGCGGTTCCTCAAGACATACGCCAATCTGTCTGATTTGCTCACCAAGGTGCGCCGCATCTGTGCGCATTTCCGCAAGTCGACCACAGATGCTGCCACTCTCAGGGCAGCGCAGCGCAGCCTACAACTGCCTGCTCACCGACTGTTGTGCGACGTTCCCACAAGATGGAATTTGACATTAAACATGTTATCCAGAGTTTACCAGCAGCACAGAGTGATTGTAGACTGCCAGATGTCAACTTCCACCAGAACTGGTAGTCAGGTCAGTCAGATTCCTCAAGTCTACAATGAGGAGTGGAAGTGGATGTCTGATATCTGCCAGGTGTTGACAAACTTTGAGGAGTCAACACAGATGGTCAGCGGCAATGCCGCCATTATCAGCCTCACCATCCCGCTGCTTTGCCTGTTGAAAAATTCACTGCTCAGCATGAAGTCGGAAGCTTTGCGCTTGTCACAAGAGACAGTGGAGGAAGATACGTCGCTTGATTGCCAGAGCACCCTCCGGTCTGTTTTTCAGCGCGTATCGGAGGAGGGGGATGAGGATGAGGAGGAAGAGGAGGAGAATGTTGGTGAGATGGAAGAGGGTACCAATGCTCAGTCCTTCTTAACTCTTGAGCGTGTATGGGCTGAAGAGGAGGAGGAGGAAATGGAGAGTCAGGCCAGTGAGGAGAGGGAATTCTTCCGTGTTGGGACTCTGGCGCACATGGCAGACTTCATATTAGGCTGCCTATCGCGTGACCCTCGCGTTAGAAGCATTTTTTCAAACACCGATTACTGGGTGTTCACTCTCCTGGACCCACGGTACAAGCAGAACCTTTTCACTCTCATCCCTGTAGAGGAAAGGAGTATGAGAGTGAATAGATATCAACAGGCCCTGGTGCACAAGCTGAAACAATTCTTCCCATCTGACGCCGCTAGCGGCAGAGGGCATGGTTCTGTGTGCCAAGTAGCGGGGGAGAGGAGGCAAGCAGGCAGCTTGTCCAGCACTGGCAGGGGAACGCTCTCCAAGGCCTTTGCCACTTTTATGTCACCCCAGCAAGACACTGTCACATGTCCCCAGTCTCGGCAGAGTAGGGGTGAGCTTTACAGAAAGATGGTGAAGGAGTACCTAGCTTACCATACCAACGTCCGTAGCGATCACTCTGCTCCATACAACTACTGGGTTTCAAAGCTGGACACGTGGCCTGAACTGGCGCTGTACGCCTTGGAGGTGCTGGCCTGCCCTGCCGCTAGCGTGTTGTCAGAGCGGGTATTCAGTGCAGCTAGTGGCATCATCACCGATAAGCGTACACGCCTGTCAACTGACAGCGGTGACAGGCTGACGTTTATTAAAATGAACAAAGCCTGGATTTCACAGGAATTCAAATCTCCTCCGGGGGAAAGCAGCTAAAGATTAACATTACTTATGTATCCGATTCCTCTTCTCTACTCCACCTACTCCTCCTCCTCCTTGTCGTCTTTGCCTAACTCTGACCCAAAATGCAATTTTTTAGAGGGCCAACTGGCACTCTTTTACGACAATTTTTCCGGAGGTCCACCTACAGACCCTCTCTCTAAACAATTTTTCCGGAGGGCCACCTACAGGCCCTCTCTCCAAACAATTTTTCCACAGTGTCAACTACAGACACTGTAAAACAATGTTTCAGGAGCGTCAAACAATTTTTCAGTAGGCGCAAGTACCGACATTTAAAAAAAAATTTTTTTGCTGAGGGTCGACTTTATGTACTCCGAAAAGAAAAAATTTTTTGGAGGCTCAACAAAAGCCATTTCACTGCATTCTCAGTCGGACAAAGTCATTGGTGGTGTAATCGCCATGCTGTGTCAGGCTAAATTTTTGGGTGCTTCACCAGCTACAGCATACTAACTCAGTCACTCTGTTGTCACCGCCGCCATACAGGGCCACGAAAAATGTTTATGTGGTTTGCCTGCTCCCGCAGTGTCACTCACTCTGTTGTCACCACCATAGTGGTTTGCACTATAGCAGCCCAAGTCTGCACATTCCCCTTTTTAGCTCCAAGTGATCTATACTGCACGTCACGTAAAAAAAAATAAGTTCTTTTGCTCTCAGTGATACAAATCCATTTCATAAAATCCTTTCTTTCTCTTTAACTGATCTATACTGAACGTCACTTTTAAAAATACGTCTTTTTTCTCTTTCTCTCCAAATAATTTTTCCGGAGGACCACATACAGGACCTCTCTCCAATCAATTTTTCCGCAGGGCCACATAATGCGATAGACGGGAAACGAACCCGGGTCAACTGCTTGGGAAGCAGCTATGCTCACCACTTTACCACCAACAGCCACAGCAATTGATAAGAACGGATACTAAACTTGATATAAGCCAAAACTTCGACAATCGATAACCCGAAAAAGGGCCGTCGTCGAGCCCGGTCACCCTGAGCATTTCTCAAGGAGACAGCCTCCAGGCCCGGCCACAATTCAGGAGCACTCCTGCTGTATCTCTCTCGCCGACGACTGGAAAGACAGGCCATCCCCACCATCATGCTCTTCTTCGGCCTACCTATCTGCATTGCTCCGCCAACTTCTGGACACACCCCTTTCCTCCCACATACGTGACGTCCTGGTGCCGAAGTGCGCCTGTCTGAAAGACACATAGGGAGGAGTGAGTGAAGCCATGATGACAGCTGATTTCTTCCTGTTTTCTCCTCTGGGCTCCCTCAGTGTCACTCGCTCATTTTTTTGTCACTGCCGCCATACAGGGCCATAATAAATTTTGATGTGCTTCGCCTGCTCCCGCAGTGTCACTCGCTCACTCTGTGGTCACCGCCATAGTGGTTTGCACTATAGCAGCCCAAGTCTGCACATTCCCCTTTTTCTCTCCAAGTGATCGATACTGCACGTCACGTAAAAAAATACGTTCTTTTACTCTCAGTGATACAAATCCATTTCATAAAATCCTTTCTTTCTCTTTAACTGATCTATACTGAACGTCACTTTTAAAAATACGTCTTTTTCCTCTTTCTCTCTCTCCAAACTATTTTTTCCGGATAGGTGCCATATACGGTATTAAACTGAGAAGAATGCATACAACACATGCCCCACTTGACAAATTTCAGAGTTGACAACCGTACTGGTTGATGCTAAATTTTTAAGTTGGGGTCCTGTGTCGTCATTCGAAATCCATCCAGCTGTTGTCACCACCACACACGCTAGCCAAGGGGGCACTCCTCTGGCTCTTCCAGCTCAACCTCCTTCCCCCCAGCCTGCCGCCCACCTACAGGCCCTCTCTCCAAACAATTTACCCGGATAGGGGACGTATTAGATTTTGAACTGATAAGAAGAACAGATTTTTTTTGGGTTGTTCTTTTAATTGGCTCCTGACCTGTGATAGGCAGAGCATGGAGACGTCCCCTTAGCTGCAGTAGAAAAGGCACTCCCCTGGCCAGAGCAAGCTCTTTTTCCTTTTCCGTGTTCGAAAAATCCATGAAATATATGGTCCCAAGATAGGGTACGTATACGATTTTAAACTGAGAAGAATCGATACCACATATGCCCCACTAGTTCAAGCTCAATGTTGACAGCCATACCAGTTGATACCAAATTTTTAAGTGGGGGTTCCACCACTACAAGCCTAACCACCACCAGCATGCGCAGGTATACGAGTGCTATACACTATGGAACCAAGGCCGTCCGTTCCCCTCATGCGGGTCCCACCACTGCTCCTTCCCCTGTGTCACTCGCTGCCTCTGCGAGTCAACCCCCAGCCCAGGACCCCGGCACGAGCGCCTCCCGCCGGAAAACCACCCCTTCGCCTCCATGATCCTCCACACTGTCCACCAATGTGTCCCTGTGCAACGTTCAGCTGTCATTACAGCAGACGTTGGAGCGCAAGCAGAACAAAAGTTCAGCCCACCTACATGCACAAACCCTTAATGTCCACATACAGGGCCACGCTAAATTTTTAATGTGCTCTACCTGCTACCATTGTGTAGCTCGGTCAATGTGTCGTCACAGCTATACAGGGCCACGCTAAATTTTTCCTGTGCTCTACCTGCTACCGTCGTGTAGCTCGGTCACTCTGACCGAGTCTGACCCTTGGGCCGCTCATGTACTGCCCACTTGGAGGATTGCGGGGCCTACCTCGTCTCTAATCTGAGCTGCTGTTATCCTGCGATTTCTGAGGCTGGTGACTCGGATGAACTTATCCTCCGCAGCAGAGGTGACTTTTAGTCTTCCTTTCCTGGGGAGGTCCTCATGTGAGCCATTTTCTTTGTAGCGCTTGATGGTTTTTGCGACTGCACTTGGGGAAACTTTCAAAGTTTTCCCAATTTTTCAGACTAACTGACCTTCATTTCTTAAAGTAATGATGGCCACTCATTTTTATTTACTTAGCTGCTTTTTTCTTGCCATAATACAAATTCTAACAGTCTATTCAGTAGGACTATCAGCTGTGTATCCACCTGACTTCTGCCCAACACAACTCATGGTCCCAACCCCATTTATAAGGCAAGAAATGCCACTTATTAAACCTGACAGGGCACACCTGTGAAGTGAAAACCATTTCAGGTGGCTACCTCTTGAAGCTCATCAAGAGAATGCCAAGAGTGTGCAAAGCAGTAATCAAAGCAAAAGGTGGCTACTTTGAAGAACCTAGAATATAAGACATATTTTTAGTTGTTTCACACTTTTTTGTTAAAGGGGTCGTCTGGGTTCAGAGCTGAACCCGGACATACCTTTAAATTCACCCATGCAGCCCGCCTGAACAGGGCATCGGAGCAACCGAACTCACTGCCGGGCGGAAGCCTCCGTCCAGCAGTGTGTTATGTAAATAAAAGAACCCTCCAGCGCAGGGTAAGGGAGGGCATCGGAGCATGAGATGCTCCGATGCCCTGTTCAGGTGGGCTGCCTGGGTGAATATAAGGGTATGTCCGGGTTCAGCTCTGAACCCGGACAACCCCTTTAAGTATATAATTCCACATGTGTTAATTCATAGTTTTGATGCCTTCAGTGTGAATCTACAATTTTCATAGTCATGAAAATACAGAAAACTCTTTGAATGAGAAGGTGTGTCCAAACGTTTGGTCTGTACTGTATGTGTATACTAGCAGAAGGACCCGGCTTCGCCCAGATATATTTCATCTATTTCATTTAATGTTTGTGTGTTGCATTAAAAGATATCGAGATTGAACTCTACAGTGCCCGCCCCTTAACAGTAACATCCCCAGCGCCCTTCCCTTTGACTGTGATCTTCACAGCAGCTAGGATGGCCACTGTCTTCACCCTTGAAAGGCGGCCCTCACTGGCCATGCCCCCAAATGTGAAGCCACGCCCCGGTCCCTATGTAGCCACACCCCTAAACATGAAACCTAGCCCCTGGCTCTGTGAAGACATGGAGGAGAAGCTGTCTGAGCATGAGCTACTGAAAGGGTGGACATCCCTGCATCCGTCCAGGCACTGCAAAGGACAGAGGACAGGGAGGCAGAAAACCGGACTATCCAGCCTAAAACCGGACGTCTGGCCACCCTAACATCAGCATGCCCCCAGGGTGGCCAGAGGTCTGGTTTTAGGCTGGACAGTCCGGCTTTCAGACTCCCTGTCCTCCGTCATGCGCAGGACCTGAACGGAGGACAGGGATGTCATTTTGAACAGCTCACTCTCAGACAGCAGGACTGTGCAGTCTGAGCATGAGCTGCAGGGAGAAAGTCACCCTCCCTTCCACCCCTGCAGCTGACAGAAGTTGATTTTTACCTTCATTTTTTCAAACCCCGTCGGCTGCGGAATGGAACGAGGCGTGGTCTGACCGAGTCAGGGCGTGGCTTAGCGGGACCTGGGGGTCGGGCTTTTAAGTCCTTCTTTTGAGGGTGGCCTGAACTACAGGTCGATGCCATGGTAATTTATGAGGAAACACAGTGGGTAGCAGTGGAAGAAAACATCTTTTATTACTACTTAACGGTAAATGTGACATTTACATTATATTAGGTAATGATTGATAACGAATTAGTCTAAAACATAAGTTATATTTATGGTAACTGTAATATCCCTTTAACAGTGTCATCCACAGTGCCCTGTCCCTTTAAAGCAGGCCTACAGCAGTGAAGGAAAATGGCTGGGTTGTTATGGAAACCTGGTATGAAACAGTGTGTGTGTGTGTGTGTGTGTTTGTGTGTGTGTTTGGGAACTAACTGCCTGTGAGCTTCTATTGGCTGATAAGGGTCATGTGAACAGGCTTCTATTGGCTAATGCATTTTTGGGAATATCTCAGGAACGGTACGTCCTGGAAAGCTGAGGATCGGTCTAAAACCTTCCCGGACACCTGATGTATCTGTGTGCCAAATTTCGTGATTGTAGCTTCGATGGTGCGGATTCCTTTAGCGGACATACACACACACATACATACATACATACATACATAAATACCCTCAGCTTTATATATTAGAAGAAAAAAGTGATTTCAGCTCACCCACGGTCGTCCTTCGCCATGTACGGATCCTGAACCAAAAATCAATCAGAACAGTAGAAAGGCTCAGGATAAAATCCAATTTCTTTATTATAAAATCCATAGGCTGGACAGACAGGCAAGGTCTATGCGTTTCGACTGTACGTCCTAATCATGACTCTATATATATATATATATATATATATATATATATATATATATAGTTAAACTAACATCACAAACTTTAAAACCAGAAAAAGTTGATTGCTGGAATAAATCTGTGTACAATGTATAACTTTTTTTTTACCTTGCATGTATTAATCAGTAAAATGTACTGAGCCACTCAACCACACTGTACTTACATTTGTAGAATGGCTAGTAAGTGGAAAATAACAGAATGCATTACATCTTCTCTGAATAAATTAGTTTTGTTAATGCATTGTTTTGTGAAATTTGTGCTTCTTCTAGAGCAATATCTTCAATCATAACTTGACATGTACAAGCAACTTGGAATAGGAGCAGCAAATGAGTAACTATCTAAACTATAAGCATTTCTGTTTAATTGTACTGATTGCAATTTGTAAATTTCTTCACTAGAAAAAAAATATACCTTAATGTGTTTTTCCATAAGTAAAATATTGATGACCTATCCTCAAGATAGGTCATCAATATCAGATTGATGGGGGTTAGACTCCGAGCTGTTTGAAGAGGCCGCTGTGCTCCGGTGAGCACCATGGCCTCTTTCTAGGCCAATCACGTCACATTCATCAGTCAAATACCCTATGTGCAGCTCAGTCCCATTCAAGTCAATGGGTCTGGGCTGCAATACCAAGCATAGTCAGTATCCAATTAAGCCACAGTGCACACTAGAACAGCCAATCAGCAGGAGTGCCAGGTGTCAGACCCTCACCAATTTGAAATTGAAGATCTATCCTGAGGATAGGTCATCAAAATTTTATTCTCAGAAAACTCCCTTAAAGAGACATTCCACCTACAGATGGTTTATCTATATGTGAAACTTAATCTTTATACTTTACTGATAATATTAGAAATGAGTCCCACAATTTTTTAGCAAAAAACTCAGAATTGTTACTAAATAAGTAAATACTATACTGCTAGTAATATTCTATGTTTGACCTCTGTTAAACAATCCATGTAGTTTTTTTTTTTGTTTTGTTTTTTTAAATGGGTTTTTCCTTTTTGGTCATCTATGGCAGTTCCTCAGATTTTCCATGAATTTATACTAGGTTGAAGTGGAATCTCTGGACACACATTCTGCAAGCCAAACTTGCTAGCAGACACAGAATCCAGCATAACAATAAACGTAAAGGTGACTGCTAAAATGCTCAGCTCTGTCCTTTGAAATTTATGGGTGAGACAGAAACCGCAAAAAAAAAATATTTTGTTCTGCTAATAGGTAGGAGTCCTAGAATTTAGACCTTAACTTATCATTCATGACATCTTGGAGAACTGCTTTCTTCCTGATGTGTTGCAGTTCAACAGTTGAGTGAAAATGTCATGAAAATTGCCTGTATACACCAATCGGCCTTGACATTAAAACCACTGAGAGATGAAATGAATAAAGTTGATTATCTTGTGACAATGGCACCTGTAAAGCTTTGGCATATATGCCGTAAAGCATCACGTAAAAATTCAGTTCTCTAAGTTGATGTGATGGAAGCCACAAAATTTAACAAATATAAGGAACTAAAAGGGTGTAAATGAAAATCTCACATTGCTATGGAATTTGACTTTTGCATCATACATGTCAATCACATTGCATTTGAGCCGTGTGCTGTGATGGCAGCTTGAGTCCTGAGCTCCTCGCTTCAGTCACTGCCTGTTCCAGCTTAACAAGCTACATGTCTGCACAACATGGTGAAAACCACGAAGGACAAGCTGGAGAACAAGCAAGGAACACCAAAAACGGGAAGAAATCAAGCGGAGATGGAGAAATTTCTTAAATTTCTTAAATCTCCGGCCTACCGTTCTAAGATGGCGCCGAATGGAGCGCGGCACATTGCTGCACAAGAGGAGTCGGACGGAGAGAGCTCCTGTGCATTATCTGAGAGTGCCGGGGACGTTGAGGAACTACCACTGTCTAGATCATTCTTCAAGAAAGTCCTCTACAAGGCTCTATCACCTTTGCAAAGGGACATTGCTGACATCAAAACAGATGTAAAAGAGATTGGCAACCGCGTGGTCGCTTTGGAGGAGGCCCAGTCGGCAATCATCCAACACAGTGAGTCAGTGCAATCTATGATCCACACTTGCCATACGCATCTGAACACGGCCCTCTTGCAGTTAGATGACCAAGAGAATAGGAGCAGACGGAAAAACATACGTCTGAGGGGTATCCCAGAAGATGTAGCGGCAGAAGGCCTTCCCCAAGCGGTCTCCTTCATATTCTCCTCGCTAGTAGGAGAGGAAAGAGCTACCGCCATTGTGGTTGAGAGAGCTCACAGGTCATTGCGGCCCAAACCTCCGGCCGGAGGCCCACCGAGAGATGTTATTTGCGGTTTGCTCAACTACCTCGATACAGCAGCACTACTTAGAGCAGCCCGCGAATTGAGGGACATTGAATACAAGGGAGCCTCAATTCAAATCTTTCAAGATCTGGCGCCGAGCACTTTAGCCAAGCGAAGGGCGTTAAAACCCCTCACGGAAGCTTTACGGGTGCACAAGCTACCAGTGCGATGGCTGTTCCCTTTTGGACTATCTACCATAAAAGATGGGCAACAAATAACAATAAGAACGCTGCCGGACCTGGCGGAAGCATGGAGCAAGCTAGGCATCCAGGTTTTTGATGTACCATCTTGGCTTCCGATTGCTACAGATCAGCAGCTTCCAGATCTACCCAAAGCCCCGTCCTGACAAGTGGTTCGCAAGGCGAAATCTCCAAAAACCAAGAAGAACCAACAAGAAGAATGTCACCTGAACTGCACACCGCTTGGGGTCCATCTCCTTCAAATATCTGGCAGTTACATTGGTTGGTCTCAGAGTCGGAGACTTTTGTTCCAGCATACCTTTATATCCTTTTGCTCGTAGCTGGAGGTGTTTCAAGGGCTTTGCAGAGACCTTGTTTGAATATCTAATGTTGCTCTATATATATAACATGTACAGTTTTTTACGTTTCATTCATTTCCTTTTTTAGGATAACTTTCAAGTTGTTTTTGGCGTTCTTAAAAATGTAAGAATTTATATGCTGTTCTCGTCTGTCTCCTGGACAGGCTATAGATTACTTATGCAGCTTGTTATACTTAAGTAAATTGTACCTGTAATGGGTGCGATTATTTTCTATTAGTAACAGGTAGTTGGCTCTAGGGATGTTAATGGTCACTTCCCTCCCCTGGTTGGTGCGTTCTGTTGCCCCAGGCCAGACCCCCACCGGCGCAGTGGCTCTGGTTTGGGGCTGGTCCTGGGCGACGGGAGCTCTACATATGCTAAAAATCTTACTGTTATGTTATTCTTTGCAGAAATTTAGGTTTTCTTTTGTACAATTGTTTTTTGTTATTGGAGTCACCGGTGATGCCCTGTTACAGCTAAATATACAATGGCATAATGGCTGATCTTCATATATGGTCACACAATGTGAATGGCCTCAATGCGCTTCAAAAACGCAGACAGTTGTTTCAACTGTTATCCAAACAAAAAGCAGAGATTGTCCTGTGGCAGGAGACTCACTTCCGGCATAACCATGTATCTACTCTTCCTTCCTCGGCATATTCACAGTGGTATCATGCTACCCACTCCTCAGCATCCAGAGGGGTGTCAATTGCGATTAAGAACAATATACCATTCCAATTGACTAAAGCTTATATTGATCCAGATGGTAGATTGCTAATTATACAAGGACTATTATATAACACTAAAATTACAATCGCAAACATGTACGCCCCTAATAAACATCAAGTGCAATGGATAATAAAGGCATTGAGAACACTGAAGGAGTATGCTGAGGGAGTGATAATTGTGGGATGGGATTTAAATATATCTTTGGATAAGTCTGACACTGGGACTACACAAGTTTCTAAGAAACAAATGTTGAGATTAACTGTGGCATTAATTAAGGCTCGTCTGGTTGACATGTGGAGACTGGTTCACCCCACTGAAAAGGATTTTACTTATTTTTCCCCTGTGCACCAAACATATCACCGCATTGCTTATTTGTTTTTGTCTGAACCATATATCCAATCTGCCAGGAAGGTTGAAATAGGGATGAAAGTTATTTCTGATCACGCTCGTGTAGTAATGACTTTATCTCTTAAATGCCTACCCAGGAGGACTTGGACGTGGAGGCTAAATAACACATTATTGGAATCACATTCCCATCTCCAGGATCTAGGTAAAAAACTAGATTTCCATCTTAACAATACACCTGGCATGTCCAAGCCCTTGATTTGGGAGGCTCACAAGTCATTCATTAGAGGTGAACTGATAGCAATGGGTTCACATATTAAAAAACAACGTACCAAAGAACTCAATTCCCTCTTAGCCCAAATTCACACCCAAGAAAAGCTCCATAAGGAGTCGGGACTTGATTCACAACTGGCAGCATTGACTGTGCTTAGGTGTCAGGTCAAGGACCTACTTAACATAAAAGCTGCCAAATCACTCCAACATATGAAATATAAGTTTTATGCACATGGAGACAAGGGAAACAAAATCATGTCTCGACTCATCAAAAAGCGGAAAGCTAAAACATTTGTTTCAGCAATCAAATTAGATAACTCGCATAAAATAACTTACACTACCTCCATAGCAGAGGCTTTCCAAGCATATTATGCCAAGCTTTACAGCCTCCCCTCGGGTGGAGGAGATGAAGGAGATGGGGGAACCACATGTCCGTCATCTATTTCCTCCTTTCTGGATTCCATAGAATCCCCTGCTATATCAATAGCTGATCAAGAGGCCCTATTAGAACCCTTTACTATTACTGAAGTAGAAAAAGTCCTCAACTCTATTCCGTCTGGCAAGAGCCCAGGGCCTGATGGGCTTCCCATTATATATTATAAAAAACTTAGGCATCATTTACTCCCTCACTTTTTAGAGTTTTGCAACACGCTTCTGCAAGGGGCATCATTGCCTCCACACGCTTTAAAGCCTCATATCACTATCTTACATAAGGAAGGTAAAGATACAGAAGACTGTGGGAATTACAGACCCATCTCATTACTCAACTGTAATATAAAGTGGTGGGCAAAGTTACTTGCGCATAGAATAGCGCCTCTCTTAAATACACTTATAGATCAAGAACAAGTGGGCTTTGTCCCAGGGAGGGAGGGTAAACAGAACGTATGGAGAGTAGTGCATGCCATTTGCGCAGCAAAGCATAACAAACTCCCACTCTTGCTATTAGGTACAGATGCCTAAAAGGCGTTCGATAGAGTTAGATGGGCATTCATGTCAGGCACTCTTAGGAAGTTTAATTTCCCCTCTCAATTTATTGATGCTATCTTCTCTCTATATACCCAACCGTGGGCGCAGGTCATGGTTAATGGTTGCCTCTCTAAGGATTTCACCATTACCAATGGGACTAGACAGGGGTGTCCACTGTTCCCATCCTTGTTCATAATGTGTATAGAAATGCTTTTACTCAAAATAAGACAGACGAAGGAGATAAAGGGTATCACCTTAGGAAATTTCATGCATACCACAGCCGCGTTCGCGGATGACTTACTGCTTATGGTCTCTAACCCGAAAGAGGCTATTCTGATAATTATGAACATTTTCGAGTTATATGGCAAGGCCTCCAATTTTAAGATTAATTACTCAAAATCGGAGGCATTGAATATATCTATAGCCCCAAATATTATCTCAGACATAAAAGTGTCATCGCCCTTTAATTGGCCGACAGCAGCTATCAAATATTTAGGCCTCCAAATTCCTGCAGACTTAGGTCGCTTATATGCCCTTAATTACACTCCACTAATCCACAAAATTAAGTCTTATCTTCACAACCTAAATGTTCCATTTATATCCTGGTTTGAACGGAAAAATCTGATTGCCACATATATACTCCCACAGGTCTTATATGTTCTTCAATCTCTGCCGATACAGGTTCCTAATACCTTTTTTTCCCAGTTTAGAAGCTTATTTATCTCATTCCTGTGGAGGGGCAGGAGACCTAGATTAGCATACAATTTGCTTACGCAAAGAAGACAAGGTGGAATTTCACTCCCTAACCTGTCCTTATACCTACATGCTATTCAATTAGCTAGATGGTCACTGTTGGCGAATCATCATTTAACAGCTCCATACCTGGATTTAGAAAGAAGCCTTCTGGGCTCAGGAGTGCTTCCCTATTTATGGTTAAAGTACGCTAGCTATAGCTCTAAAAACATATTTTGTGAGATGACTAGGAGCATGCTTAAGGTTTGTGTGAAATCTAGGTCTCTCTCTCACTCTGAGGACAAACTTTCGAAATTAGCACCATTGGGCATTTTACCCAACTTTCTTGATAGGAGTTTGGTGGAAGTGTCAGGTTGTTGGCCGCAGCTGTCCTCAATTAAGATGGCAGACGGGCTGATGGGTGACGGCTGCTCCTCTCTTGAGGATATTTACAAAAAACTGAATAAGGGTGATCCACCACTGATTCATTGTTATGATTATAAGCAGACCCGTAATAAGTACTGCAAAATATCTATTCCCCTTTACCTGACCCTTCCTGGTTGGAAAATCTTACATTGCTACGAACACCACCCAGAAAACTGGTCTCCTTAATATATACTAACTTACTGCTTGAGCAAGCCTCACCCAAACCTTATTACTTGGCTTTGTGGGGGAGAGAATTAGGAAGGACATTTTCAGACTCTGAGACTAAATATATTTTGTCCAATGCCTGTGGTTTCTCACGGTGCATACGCCTTCAGGAAAATTCTTTTAAAACAGTAACCAGGTGGTACAAAACGCCTGAGTTCTTATATTCAATAGGCCTTTCCCCTAATGATGGTTGATGGTGGTGTAATGCTACACTTATGGTGGAGCTGCCCACTAACAACAAAATTTTGGGAGCATGTGACGAAAGAAATGAACTCCATATGTTCAACCAACCTAACTCTGACCCCCGAATTAGTCCTTCTATGGCTGCCTCTTTATAACTTCCTACCATCTAAGTATAACCTGATCACCCATATGATAGCTGCGGCTAAAATTTTGATCCCTATTAAATGGAAGAAAACCACAGCTCCGACGGTAGCAATGTGGAAAACAAGGATGCATCAAATAAATAGATTGGAGGAGTTGGCGGGTTGGGAAACCAATAATCGAAAAGGTTATTTAAAAATTTGGTCGAAGTGGAGGGACCTTCGGGGTTCGGAGTTGGTCTCTGAGTCATAGGTCAGCCGACGCACTTGCAATGATGTTGGATTCCTACTTATTACCAAGAGCTTAGTTAGGTACGCCTTAGAAAACATACATGGGACTTGAGCTTATTAAGATTCAGGATAGAAATATAGGGCTCACCGGTTGCTCCGAGTTATTTGAGTTACTGACTTATTTGACTTTATTTCTGTTTTTGGAAGCCTGTAAGTATATTGACGGATGTACGCAAAATGACAGGTCAATTGCCCACATTGGACATATATGATATGTATTTTATCTGATAATGCTATGGAACATACACATCAATGTGAAATGACGGCCTTACAATGTACGGCCTTACAATGACAGGCTTTATTGTTGTTATATGTTGTTACTTGATATTAACTTTCAAAAAAAAGAGAATTTACAAAAAAAAAAATCACATTGCATTCATATCATTCACATTGCGAACAATGGCTACATAGTGATGTCAGAGTTGTAGTTAGGGCAAACATTTGTGATAGTTTGCAGCCCTAGCCCTGTATTTAAATGGTCTCACCAAGGCAAAGCTGCTTGCAATGCCCCTACTGGCACCCAATCCTGGAAGCATATGTCTTTGCATAACTCCCCTTATAGTTATGTGCCTACTGATGGGGCCATGAAAGGGGGTTTCCTACTGAAAAAAGAGATTGCATGTCAATAGAATATGTCACTACCTTCTGATTGGTGGGTCCATCTCCCAGGAAACCCACAAATCTTTATGTCTTTACTGATTGTTCCAGCAAAGGGTCCTATATTGTTCACTTGATTGGAGGTGTATGTCATTTAAGTGCTTAGTTTGTGTCCAGGTTGTTGTTTTTTTAACATTTGAAGTCAAAGGAAAAGAGTAACATAGATACACTTTGCACACTATGCAATACCATCTATAGAAACATAGGAGACCATATGGTCCATGTAGTCTACATTTACATTATTACCCTTTTATTTTTATCTCTGGGATGTTTAAATTCACTTACTGTAGATTTCCCAACCACATCTGGCTGAAGTTTGTTCCAAGAATCTGGTACTCTTTCTGTGATAGAACACTGTACACTGCTACAGATGGATCTGGATAGACTGGAGGCTTGGGCAGAGAAGTGGCAGATGAGGTTTAACACTGACAAATGTAAGGTTATGCACATGGGAAGGAATAATGCAAGTCACCAGTACATACTAAATGGTAAAACACTGGGTAACACTGACATGGAAAAGGACCTAGGAATTTTAGTATTTTAGAATCTTGTGAAATATCTGCTTTTAATTGGTAAAAAATATAGGCAATACGATCCCTTTAATTTAAACACATAAAACAAAAGAATCTAAAAAAAACTCTGGTGTGAATCCACTCTAATATTAAATAATTGAATTTTGAAATTCTTTTTTCATAGAGGTTGGAACTCTATTTTTCATAATTATACAATTTATTTTTTAATCAAATACAGCTCAAGTTAACTCCCTTTTCCCATTTTCATAAGGCTTACCTTCTATGTTGGAAGTCTAGACGATCTGGGATAGTTGACAAGTAAGGCCTCGAGATTTAGGAATTGATAGTTGTTTCCTTATTCCTTAATCTATTTTAAGACAGGGAGCAGTTGTACCTGCAGGTTCATTAAAAGAGTATATTGAGTAGGTGTTTCGATCTATGAGTTTGGAAGAGACCTGTGACTTGTATATACAGGGTAGGCCAATTATATGGATACACCTAAATAAAATGGGAATGGTTGGTGATATTAACTTCCTGTTTGTGGCACATTAGTATATGGGAGGGGGGAAACTTTTCAAGATGGGTTTTGACCATGGCGGCCATTTTAAAGTCGGCCATTTTGAATCCAACTTTCATTTTTTCAATGGGAAGAGGGTCATGTGTCACGAGTGGTCTTGCGTCTGGAATCAGACGTTCTGCGCGGCTTTCTAAGTGACAAGTTTGACAGGCTATTCCCTGTGGTTTGGGTGCTGTTCTCCACACCCCTTTCCCTCAGCTGTTGCCGCTGGGCAATTAGCTGTCTCCTACTTACCTCTTCCTCTCCCAGTATCCCTTGCGGTTTATATCTGCTACATACCTGTTGAGAGTGGTGTGGATCTCGGCTGAGATCCTGTTGCTGAGCTCTACTTAAAGTTAAGTGTTTTCCCTTCCTTTGGTTATTCCTGTTTGAGTCTCCTGTTCCTCCTTACGCTTGGAGGAACAGGTTACTCTTTTGTGTCATTAGACTGCAGGGTGTTCTAGGGTTTACTCAGATTAGGTTCCTGTGTATGAGCTTTCCTACCACCTGGGTTAGTTCATACTGGTAGCCAGCTAGGGCCTAGTCACAGGGTCCTCTGCAGGAGGTGACCAGTTCCCTGGTTTTGTCTGTTCCCATCCCTCATACGCTCGGTGTGGCTTTTCCCCCCACACCCGAGCGTGACATTATAAACCGCCACTAACAAAAATTTCTGTCATTTTTGTGCTGACATGGATGCTATTGCTACACTGGCTGAACGGCTGCAGGGACTCAGCTTGGAGGTGGCTGACATCCGCAACCAGATTCAGAGACCACAGGCTGGTGGTTCTGGGGGTGCTGAGTGTCAGGCCTGTTTGGAGCCTAAGGTCCCCCTCCCGGATAGATTTTCTGGGGAATGTGATAATTTTGTTCTATTTAGGGAGGCGTGCAAATTGTATTTCAGACTGCGTCCACATTCTTCTGGTAATGAGGAACAGAAGGTTGGTGTGGTCATCTCGCTGCTTAAAGGGGATGCGCAGTCATGGGCCTTTTCTCTACCGGCCGGATCGCTGTCTCTCCGGTCGGTAGATGAATTTTTCAAGACCCTAGGGATTATCTATGATGACCCGGATCGTATCTCCCTGGCGGAGACCCAGATACGTAACCTTTGTCAGGGTGAGCGGCCGGTTGAGACTTATTGCTCTGAGTTTCGGAGGTGGGCGACCAATACTGAATGGAACGATCCGGCTTTACGTAGCCAATTCTGTCAAGGTTTGTCTGAAAGGCTGAAGGACGCTTTGGCCTTTCAGGAAACCCCTGTGTCTTTGGAAGCCGCTATGTCTCTTGCTGTACGCATGGATAGGCGCCTGAGAGAGCGATCTAGGGGCCCCGCTCTCAGGACGTACTATCACATAGTGTACCAGCTTCCTATGACACTTTTGGTGAATATTCCCCTAGGTTGATGTCTGGGGATGAACCTATGCAATTAGGGGGAGCCACTCCTGTATCCACCCGCAATCATCTTGGTAATAAAAAGGGAGTGTGTTTTTTCTGTGGTCAGAAAGGACACTTTATCAATGTATGTCCATGCTTCCTATCTCTAAAGGAGAGAAAAGAAAAGGGGGCGTTGAATTCTCATCTCACTCTTGGTGGAGTGGGTAGGGAGACTGAAAATGTGCATTTGTCTTCATCCTGCAGTACCCGTTTTCTCCTGACTGCCGAGGTGGCGCTAGAATCAAAGGTTGTGAAAATTGAGGTGTTTATTGACAGCGGGGCAGGGGTGAACTTGATTGATGCTCAGTTTGTCCGTATGCATGGATTGTCACCAAGTTCTTTGGATAAGAGGATTTCTGTGTTTGCCATTGATTCTGCACCTCTCTCTCAGAAGTGTTTGTCTCAGATGGTGCATGATATCAAATTAAGAGTGGGTGAATTTCATCAGGAGCTTATTTCATGTTTTGTGTTGGAAGGTCTTCCTGCTCCTGTGGTGTTGGGTTTACCGTGGTTAAGCAAACACAATCCGTCCATTGACTGGCATACTAGACAAATTGTGGATTGGGGCGATTATTGTGTTGACAATTGCCTTAATACATCTTTTTCTGCTTTAACCACTAAGACTCTTCCTTCTTTTATATCGGATTTCTCTGATGTATTTTCTGAAGGTGGATGTCAGGATTTACCCCCTCACCGGGAATACGATTGTCCTATCAATCTTATCCCTGGAACAAGATTGCCTAAATCTAGGCTGTATAACCTTTCTGGACCTGAGAGAACGGCCATGAAGGAATATATTGCTGAGAGTTTGGCCAAAGGACATATTAGGCCTTCCAAATCTCCTGTGGCAGCAGGGTTCTTTTTTGTTAAAAAAAAGGACGGATCCCTTAGGCCATGTCTGGATTTCCGTGAACTCAATAGGATTACTGTCCGTGATCCGTACCCCCTTCCTTTGATTCCTGACTTGTTTAACCAGATTGTGGATGCCAAGGTGTTCTCCAAGTTGGACTTAAGGGGGGCATATAATCTGGTCAGGATCAAAGAAGGGGATGAATGGAAGACTGCCTTTAACACTCCTGAGGGCCACTTTGAGAACCTGGTCATGCCTTTTAGGTTGACCAATGCTCCTGCTGTCTTCCAGCATTTTGTTAATGACATTTTTCATCATCTTGTGGGGAGGTTTGTAGTCGTGTATTTGGATGACATACTAATCTATTCTCCAGATATTGTGACACATCAGGATCACGTGAGGCAGGTGTTGCAAATTTTAAGAGATAACAAGTTGTATGCAAAATTAGAGAAATGTGCTTTTGCTGTAAATGAGGTGCAATTCTTAGGATACCTGCTTTCATCTTCAGGTTTTCGTATGGATCCAGAGAAGGTCTGTGCTGTTCTGAACTGGGACCGACCTGAAAATCTGAAGGCTCTTATGCGATTTTTGGGGTTCACCAACTATTACCGAAAATTTATTAAGAACTATTCGACTATAGTTAAACCCTTAACTGACATGACTAAGAAAGGGACGGATGTCTCTGTGTGGTCTGATGCAGCATTGCAAGCCTTCTCCGCTGTAAAGGAGTGCTTTTCTTCTGCCCCTATATTGGTGCAGCCAGATGTGTCACAACCTTTCATTGTGGAGGTTGACGCATCCGATGTGGGGGTAGGAGCTGTGTTATCACAGGGCCCGTCACCTGGTAAATGGCGCCCATGTGCTTTCTTTTCGAAGAAACTCTCTGTGGCGGAGAGAAATTATGATGTGGGTAACCGAGAGTTACTGGCCATTAAGTTGGCTTTTGAGGAATGGCGTCATTGGTTGGAAGGGGCGAATCATCCAATCACGGTATTCACTGATCACAAAAATCTGGCTTACCTGGAGTCGGCTAGACGACTTAATCCGAGGCAGGCCAGATGGTCTTTGTTCTTCACCAGATTCAATTTCATTGTCACATACCGTCCTGGGGTTAAGAATGTGAAGGCGGATGCCTTGTCACGTAGTTTTCCCGGGGGTGGTGATTTTGAAGATCCTAGCCCTATACTGTCTGAAGGAGTGGTGATATCCGCTCTTTACCCTGATCTTGAGGCTAAAGTGCTTGAGGCCCAGGGAGATGCGCCGGAGTCTTGCCCTCCCGGGAAGTTGTTTGTTCCTTCTGATTTGCGTTATAAGGTTTTTGAGGAGCATCATTCTTCGGTGCTTGCGGGACACCCTGGGAGTAAATCCACTGTCGACCTCATCTCTCGTAGATTCTGGTGGCCAGGTCTGCGTAAGTGTGTTGAGGAATATGTGTCAGCCTGTAGTGTCTGCGCACGCTCTAAGGTGACACATACTCGTCCTTCTGGACCCCTACTTCCATTACCCATCCCGTCCAGACCATGGACTCACCTATCCATGGACTTCATCACTGATCTGCCTGAGTCGTCTGGTAAGACAGTTATTCTGGTGGTTGTAGATCGTTTTAGTAAAATGGCGCACTTTATTGCATTACCCGGACTCCCCAATGCTAAAACTCTTGCACAAGTGTTTGTTGACAATATTGTGAAACTTCATGGCATTCCCACTGACGTTGTCTCTGATCGTGGGACTCAGTTTGTGTCCAGATTCTGGAGGGCGTTCTGTACTCGGCTCGGGGTACAACTGTCTTTCTCTTCTGCCTTTCATCCCCAGACGAATGGACAGACTGAGCGTACCAATCAGAATCTGGAGACTTATTTGAGATGCTTTGTCTCTGAGAACCAGGAGGAGTGGTCCTCGTTTTTGTCTCTGGCTGAGTTTGCCATAAATAATCGCAGACAGGACTCCACTGGTAAGTCACCATTTTTGGTGCATATGGCTTTCACCCGCAGTTTGGCACATTTTGTGGTTCTGATACTTCTGGTATTCCTGAGGAAGAACGTTTTTCGTCATCATTGTCTTCCATATGGCGAAAAATTCAAAGTAACTTGATAAATATGGGTAACAAGTACAAACGTGTGGCTGACAGGAGACGCATGAATGGTCCGGACCTAAATGTGGGTGATTTTGTGTGGCTGTCTACTAGGAACATTAAGTTGAAAGTTCCTTCATGGAAGTTGGGTCCAAGATTTATTGGCCCATATAAAATCACGGCCATTATTAATCCTGTAGCATTTCGTCTTGAACTTCCGCAGGCCCTGAAAATCCATAATGTGTTTCACAGATGTTTGTTGAAGAGGTATGTTGAACCTCTGGAGCCATCTCCCTTGCCACCCGCGCCTGTCTTGGTGGATGGTAATTTGGAATTTCAGATTGTCAAGATCATTGATTCTCGAGTTCTTCGTGGGACCCTTCAATATCTGGTTCATTGGAAGGGTTATGGTCCTGAGGAGAGGTCATGGGTACCGGCATCTGACGTGAATGCCAGTCGTTTGGTAAAAGCCTTTCACAGATGTCACCCTGATAAAGTTGGTCCTGGGTGCCCGGAGGTCACCCGTAAAAGGGGGGGTAATGTCACGAGTGGTCTTGCGTCTGGAATCAGACGTTCTGCGCGGCTTTCTAAGTGACAAGTTTGACAGGCTATTCCCTGTGGTTTGGGTGCTGTTCTCCACACCCCTTTCCCTCAGCTGTTGCCGCTGGGCAATTAGCTGTCTCCTACTTACCTCTTCCTCTCCCAGTATCCCTTGCGGTTTATATCTGCTACATACCTGTTGAGAGTGGTGTGGATCTCGGCTGAGATCCTGTTGCTGAGTTCTACTTAAAGTTAAGTGTTTTCCCTTCCTTTGGTTATTCCTGTTTGAGTCTCCTGTTCCTCCTTACGCTTGGAGGAACAGGTTACTCTTTTGTGTCATTAGACTGCAGGGTGTTCTAGGGTTTACTCAGATTAGGTTCCTGTGTATGAGCTTTCCTACCACCTGGGTTAGTTCATACTGGTAGCCAGCTAGGGCCTAGTCACAGGGTCCTCTGCAGGAGGTGACCAGTTCCCTGGTTTTGTCTGTTCCCATCCCTCATACGCTCGGTGTGGCTTTTCCCCCCACACCCGAGCGTGACATCATGTCACATCAAACTTATTGAGAATTTCACAAGAAAAACAATGGTGTGCTTGGTTTTAACGTAACTTTATTCTTTCATGAGTTATTTACAAGTTTCTGACCACTTATAAAATGTGTTCAAAGTGCTGCCCATTGTGTTGGATTGTCAATGCAACCCTCTTCTCCCACTCTTCACACACTGATAGCAACACCGCAGAAGAAATGCTAGCACAGGCTTCCAGTATCCATAGTTTCAGGTGCTGCACATCTCGTATCTTCACAGCATAGACAATTGCCTTCAGATGACCCCAAAGATAAAAGTCTAAGGGGGTCAGATCGGGAGACCTTGGGGGCCATTCAACTGGCCCACGACCACCAATCCACTTTCCAGGAAACTGTTCATCTAGGAATGCTCAACCCTAATAAACACTGAATGTATGTCTTTAGAGAATTGCTGTGACTTTAACACAGACAACAAAGAAAGACTTACAGTATTATGCTAGAACAATCTGCTATGAGCTTATCTCTATATCAGCAACTTAGGGGCAAAGTTGATCAGTAATCCCTGATACACCATGGACTGAGCAATCATTACCTCTGTCATTTGGCCCAAGTCTTCTGCTTAAAGCAGCTATCCCAGCAGCTGGTTAATGTAATAAAAATTGATGTTTCACTTAAGTGAAAAGCTGCTGCTATACTATAATAGATGTGGAAATGTATGTCTGCATTAATTGTAAAGTAAATATCTTAGATGTGTCCACTATAATGTAATCTTTAGAACAGATGCACACAGTATAATCAAATGAAATAATTACCTGTTAGTGGCCACATACAGTATGTTACCTGCAGGGTATAACTCCAAAACATGAATCAAAATCACTGTGCTCTGAAGACGTGAAGGTCCCATACCAAATGTGTTTCCTTCCCCTTAAGATGTTATACTATCTTATTCCTGTATCTTCATTGATTTCTTTTTCTTTTTTTTTTGCCTGTATCAATTGAATTACACTGTTCTTATTTTTTTTCTTCTTGAGACCTGTAAGCATTCATTGCAGAGCAATCTATTCTCCAGCATGTACAGTACATAGGCAGTACACCAGTCCTTATGTATGAACTTTTAAAGAGGACCTGTCACCTCTATTCATCTATTCAAATAACTCTATAACTCTATGATGTGCCACTCCTTTATTATTCTTTTTTAGATTTCCATCTACAGAGCTGTATAAGGGCTTGTTTTTTGTGTGACGAACTGTAGTTTTATTGGTACTATTTTGGTGGACATGTCCGACTTTTTGATCACTGTTATTCAATTTTTTTGAGGAGGACAAGTTGACCTAAAATGAATGGTGTGCATTTATTTATTTTTGTGTTCACCATGCTGGAAAATATTTTTATATTTATTTTTATATTCATAGTTCAGATAAATTTGGATGCAGCTTTACCCGTTATGTTTATTTTTTTATTATTTACTTTCATAGGTAAAATTGGGAATTGCTTACCCCATAGACCATAATCTGTCACAATTGTGATCTATGAGATTCTAACACGCCACCTGCTGAACCATGCCTCATGCACAACTTTAAAGGCAGTTAACCATGACAGCCCTGAGAACCTTTAGAAGGCCCAGGGCTGTCATGGTTACCAATCAGAGCCCGACAATTCTGTTGTGGGGACGACTCTCAGGTCATGGTGATCACTATTGAAAGCAACATCTGAGAGGTTAAATGACTGAGTTTGATGTCATATGAGACCTGGTCATAGCGATATGGTGGCAACTATAATATACAGTTGGTAGCTGCCATGTATGTGATTATGCGTGAAGGGGTTAAATATTAGGACTTGCAATTGGTCATCTCTTACATTTGATGTTAGTGGGGCCGGAAAGATTTTTTTCCACTGTATAGTAAGTTACATGTATGCCATACAAGATGTTTTTTGTCTTTATGAGATCCTATAAGAGGGTCAGAAAATTTATTGGTGTGGCCTGTGAACTTTACATGGAACCCCAAAATATGATGGTGCAGTGACTCACATGAATACAATATGGCTTTTTTGAACAGCAGTTTACAATGAGTATAAAGCTACAGTATTTCAGAGAGGGCTCAAACTTAGAGGTATTCCGGTTATAACAAGTTTCCCCTATCCAAAAATAAATAACAGAATAAATAAATAACACTGTTGGTTGCCAACAATAAATTAACAGTCTTTATTAGGGTTGAGCGAATTGAGCTTCGGAATCATAGATACAAAGTTGATTCACTCAAAACTTCATTTAAATACTGTACAGAGATTCATCTCTATACAGCATTAAAATGTATGCGCTTTGGGAAGTAGAAATTAGTTATCACCGAAGTACACAGAAAATCTACTTCTAAATGAGATAGATGAGGCGGCAAATCATCAAGGTTATTATTACGGGGGACTTCAACTACCCAGTTATAGACTAGGGAAATGAAACCTGTATATCTCATAAAGGAAACAGGTTAAAACTTCCAAAAAGCAAAATTTAGCCAATTAAGAGAGACCATTGGCCTAACGAACTGGGACAAAGTCCTCAAAAATAAAAAAATACAGCCACAAAATGAGATATTTTTAAAAGCGTTCTAAAATCTAATTATGAGTGGTGCATACCTTATGGAAATAAAAGGGTAAGGAACAAGAAAAAAACAATGTAAATCACTAAAACAGAAGGGTAGCGAGGAATCATTAAAAAACTAATACTGTAGAATAATACTAATAAGAAAAAAATAGAATATGTAAAAGATAAATAAAAGCAGCCAAACTAGAGACAGAGAGATTCATTGCCAAAGAGAGTAAAACCAACCCTAAAATGTTCTTCAATTATATAAATGGTAAAGTATAAATCTGAAGGTGTTGGCCCTTTACAGAGTAATGAGGGGGGAGTTGCAGAGATGAGGAGAAAGCAAAGCTATTAAATATTTTTTCTCCACTGTATTCACTGCGGAATATAAACTGTCAGATGAAATGCAGAATGTAAAAGTAAATTCCCCATTACAAGTGCCCTGCCTGACCAAGGAAGAAGTACAGCGGCATCTTAAAAAGATTAAAATAGACAAATCGCCAGAACCGGATGGCATACACCCCTGTATCCTAAGAGAATTAAGTAATGGCATAGCTAGACCCTTATTTCTGATATTTAAGGACTCTATACTGGCAGGGAGTGTTCCACAGGATTGGAGCATAGCAAATGTGGTGACAATATTCAAAAAAGGCCCAAAAAGAGAGCCTGGAAACTATAGGCCAGTAAGTTTAACATCTGCCTTGGGTAAACTATTTGAAGGTTTTCTAAGAGATGCTATCTTGGAATACCTCAATGAAAATAAGCAAATAACACCATATCAGCATGGCATCATGAGGGATCGGTCATGTCAAACTAATTTAATCAGTTTCTATGAGTAGATAAGTTCTAGACTTGACCGCGGCGAATCAATGGATGTCGTATATCTGGACTTCTCAAAAGCATTTGACACTGTAACACATAGGACGTTAGTATATAAAATGAGAATACTTGGCCTGGGAGAAATGTCTGTATGTGGGTAAGTAACTGGCTCAGTGATAGAAAACAGAGGGTGGTTATTAACGGTACACATTCAGATTGGGTCACTGTCACTAGTGAGGTATCACAGGGGTCAGTATTTGGCCCTATTCTCTTCAATATATTTATTAATGATCTTGTAGAAGACTTGCACAGCAAAATATCAATTTTTGCAGATGACACTAAACTGTGTAAAGTAATTAACCCAGAAGAGGACAGTAGACTGCTAAGGAGGGATCTGGATAGATTGAAGGCTTGGGCAGAGAAGTGGCAGATGAGGTTTAACACTTAGGACTTAGGAATTTTAGTGGACAGCAAACTAAGCTGCAGAGACCTGTTTCAGGCAGCTGCTGCCAAGGCCAATAAGATAATGGGTTGCATCAAAAGGGGCATAGATGCCCGTAATAAGAACGTAGTCCTGCCACTTTACAAATCACTAGTCAGACTGCAAATGGAGTTATGTGTACAGTTCAGTGCTCCTGTGAACAAGGCAGACATAGCAGAGCTTGAGAGGGTTCAGAGAAGGGCAACTAAGGTAATAACTGAAATGGGTGGACTACAGTACCCAGAGCGATTATCAAAATTAGGGTTATTCACTTTAGAAAAAAGACGACTAAGGGGCGATCTAATAACTATGTATAAATATATCAGGGGTCAGTACAGAGATCTCTCCCATGATCTATTTATCCCCAGGACTGTTACTGTGACAAGGGGACATCCTCTGCGTCTGGAGGAAAGAAGGTTTGTACACAAACATAGAAGAGGATTCTTCATGGTAGGAACAGTGAGACTATGGAACTCTTGGCCTGAGGAGGTGGTGATGGTGAGTTTACTAAAAGAGTTCAAGAGGGGCCTGGATGTATTTTTGAAGGGTAATAATATTATATGTTATAGTTACTAGAGATGGGTTGTTGATCCAGGGAGTTATTCCGATTTGCCTGATTGGAGTTGGGAGAGAATTTTTTCCCCTAAAGTGAGGAAAATTGGCTTCTACCACACAGGGGATCAACTTACAAGATAACAGGCTGAACTAGATGGACAGATATCTTTTTTCAGCCTTATAAACTATATTACTATGTTACTATAACAAACAAAAAGCTTTTCTGGAGTGCCATAAACCTTATATAAAAACACATAAAACATGCAAGTGATTTCTCTCCACACACTCAATGTACCTCAATGTTATATTTCCTTTGCTGTTAATATACCTTGTTATTAGCTCTTACTATTGCAGACACTGTACTTGCACATTCCAGTGTTGTGTCATCACTCATAGGTATTTTGCTCAGCTGTCTGCCTTCAAACAAGTACCCAACTTTCTTGTAACTCAACAACACATTTACACACGGATATTCATAGCCACATCCAGAACTGCACTATGAGAGGGATATATATTATAAACTCAATTGCCCGTTTCTGGCTAATAATGCACATTCTCATTATCTTCTCTCCTAAAAATAGAAAGTTATAACAGATGCAAATCCAATTTTTCAAGACAGAACATTAAAATGGATATAACCGGATAAACTAAATCCA
>ONZH01028103.1:0-38969 GCA_900303285.1 Rhinella marina | reverse complement strand
CTTTTCAGTCTCTGTTTGATTTTTTGTACATGCTTCTGAGGTTTCAATAATAGATCATTAAGTCTCTAACATTTGGAAGGTGGTTCAGAATGTGGGATAGTGTATTGTATTTCTACCAAGGAGTGGTCCGATAAGACTTGTGTTTTGATATAGAAGGAAAGGCAGTATTGAACATGGGCAAGGGGGATAAAGATGTAATCCAATCTTTGGTATGAGCTGTGAGGAGTCGAGTAATGAGTATAATCTTTAACTGAAGGATGTAAGGTTCTCCATACATCCGCTAGTTTTAAGGAGTGCAGTAGTCGTTTCAGTTTTGCTAGGGCTTTGTGGCTGATGGTAGATTTGCCGTTGGAAGTGTCTATGAGCGGGTTTAGTGCCACATTGAAGTCACCTCCCAAAGTTAAAGGGGTTTGCCACTTTGTTAGCACTTATTAAAACTTTAAAGAAAGCAGGGAGACAATAAACTTCCTAATATATCTTCTGCAGCAGATCTGCCTGGTTTCCTTGCTATAGGTAGCCACGCCCTCTCAGTCCTGCTCTCATAGCTGCATGTCTCGTCCATGCCTGCACGTGCACTATTCCATGGAAGGAGTGTGCTGTTCCTGGGTCCTAAAGGCACCCTGCTTGTGTCAGAGAAGTTTCCTTCTCCTGTGACTGCAGTCCTGACTATACAGGGCTGAAGGGGCTTAGCGGAGAAACTTGTTAGAAGCTGAAATAAAGAAACTTTGCAAGAGGAAGAGAGACTGAGGAGAAGCTGTGATGGACCTCACTGACTGCAGTGATGTAGCAGAGCCAGGAAGGTGCTGTGGACAACAAAGTGTGAGCAATCCTAGTGTTTGTCCTGTCTATGACCACTCTGCAATGTGATCTTATCACAGACATGTTTATTCCAGCCAGACCAACAGGTCAGGAGCTTTAACCCCTTCTGAGCTGTCAGTATGGCTGAGGTCAGTGATATCAGCAGCAGTCACTGATGTCATCTGTAAATATGTGACCTCTCCTTCCTGCACACTGTATATAGTGATATATGATGCCCCCAATACAGTGATATGTGATCACCACTTTATACTGTATATAGTGATGTGTGACCCCCTGTATACAGTAATAGTTGACCCCACCACCACCACCATACACTGTATATACTGATGTGTGACCCCCTGTACATTATATATAATGTGTGACCCCCTGTACACTGTATATAGTGATGTGTGACCCCTTGTACATTATATATAGTGCCGTGTGACCCCCTGTACATTATATATAGTGATGTGTGAACTCCTGTACATTATATATAGTGATGTGTGACCCCCTGTACATTATATATAGTGATGTGTGAACTCCTGTACATTATACATAGTCATGTGTGACCCCCTGTACATTACATATAGTGATGTGTGACCCCTTGTACTTTATATATAGTGACTTGTGACCCCCCTGTACGTTATATTTAGCTATTTGACTACACTCATTTTCCCTTTTTTCCCAGATGAAGGGTAGTCATATATTCATAGATGATTGATGGGCCGTCAGCTGGGAGCAGGTCGTATGATGATAGACAGGAGGTTCCTCTGTATGTCAGCAGATCGATTTGTGCAGTCCGTGCACCTAAACAGAAATCTATGACAGCTCAGAGCTGCCATAGATTTCTGGCTTCATTTGAGTCAGAAAACTGGTGAAAATGAACATAAATTTGTTGGGGTGACTGGTCACGACCTGTCTCTTCCATTGTCACGCCCTTTAAAAAAAAAAAAAAGGGCAGTTAAAAATTTGCAAACACATAGAGGGAGATTTATTAAAACTGCTGTAAAGGAAAACTGGCTTAGTTGCCCATAGCAACCAATCAGATTCCACCTCTCATTTTCCAAAGGAGCTTTGAAAAATGAAAGGTGGAATTTGATTGGTTGCTATGGGCAACCAAGCCACTTTTCCTTTACACCAGTTTTGATAAATCTGTCCCATAGTTTGCAACTTTTTAACGCCACTTTTTAGGAACAAGGGAAATGATAACTCCCCCCCTCATTCTGTTTTTGGCTTACATCCAGTGGCACAACTAGAAATGACTGGGCACCACAGCAAATTTATGAAAAGGGTAACACCCCCCTCCTTTACTGTTAGGACTGGGGTGTTCTTTCTATTGCTATGTCTGTACAACAGTTATTGACTGATAACTGGGTTATTGATATTATCTAAGGGGCTTCTGTCTCTATGGGAACACAGGTGGGCGGGGAGGTCATGTGACTGCTCCTCTTGTTTGCTGCAGTGCATGCTGGGATTTTTACTTTCATTTTGCAGCTGCTCCTCCCTCACAGCCTGTCTGAGGGAGCTCCTCCAGGGAAGTGTGTCATGATGAACAGGTTAGATAAATGACGTACAGCCAGTACATGTCACCTGAGAAATACTTCATAGTGTTGGCTATTGTTTGGGGGGACTTTGGATTTTTGATACTTAGGGTGGCCAACCCCTTTAAGATTCCATCTGCAAAGCGAGAAAGTTTTTTTAATGCGGCAATGAGCCAAGGGATTTGGTCTCTGTTAGGGGCATATATGTTTCCAATTGTGAATGTTGTATTTTTTATTTTCCCTTTGAGAAATATATAGCGACCCTCAGAGTCAATACATTTATCTGTCATCGAGAAGGCTATGTGTTTGCTAATCCCAATGCTAACTCCTTTTGAAGCTTTGTTATCTGAGCCAGAGTGAAACCATTGAGAGTGATGAGTTCTGTTCATAGTGGGAATCTTAGTTTTCTTGAAATGTGCTTCTTGTTGTAGGCATACAGTACAGACAAAAAGTTTGGACACACCTTCTCATTTAAAGAGTTTTCTGTATTTTCATGACTATGAAAATTGTAGATTCACACTGAAGGCATCAAAACTATGAATTAACACATGTGGAATTATATACTTAATAAAAAAAGTGTGAAACAACTGAAAATATGTCCTATTCTAGGTTCTTCAAAGTAGCCACCTTTTGCTTTGATTACTGCTTTGCACACTATTGACATTCTCTTGATGAGCTTCAAGAGGTAGTCACCTGAAATGGTTTTCACTTCACAGGTGTGCCCTGTCAGGTTTAATAAGTGGGATTTCTTGCCTTATAAATGGGGTTAGGACCATGAGTTGTGTTGGGCAGAAGTCAGGTGAATACACAGCTGATAGTACTACTGAATAGACTGTTAGAATTTGTATTATGGCAAGAAAAAAGCAGCTAAGTAAAGAAAAACGAGTGGCCATCATTACTTTAAGAAATGAAGGTCAGTCAGTCAGAAAAATTGGGAAAACTTTGAAAGTGTCCCCAAGTGCAGTCGCAAAAACCATCAAAGGAACTGGGTCACATGAGGACCGCCCCAGGAAAGGAAGACCAAGAGTCACCTCTGCTGCAGAGGATAAGTTCATCCGAGTCGCCAGCCTCAGAAATCGCAGGTTAACAGCAGCTCAGATTAGAGACCAGGTCAATGCCACACAGAGTTCTAGCAGAAGACACATCTCTACAACAACTGTTAAGAGGAGACTGTGTGCAGCAGGCCTTCATGGTAAAATAGCTGCTAAGAAACCACTGCTAAGGACAGGCAACAAGCAGAAGAGACTTGTTTGGGTAAAGAACACAAGGAATGGACATTAGACCAGTGGAAATCTGTGCTTTGGTCTGATGAGTCCAAATTTGAGATCTTTGGTTCCAACCACCATGTCTTTGTGCAACGCAGAAAAGGTGAACGGATGGACTCTACATGCCTGGTTCCCACCATGAAGCATGGAGGAGGAAGTGTGGTTTTGTGGGGTTGCTTTGCTGGTGAGACTGTTGGGGATTTATTCAAAATTGAAGGCATACTGAACCAGCATGGCTACCACAGCATCTTGCAGCAGCATGCTATTCCATCCGGTTTGCGTTTAGTTGGACCATCATTTATTTATCAACAGGACAATGACCCCAAACACACCTCCAGGCTGTGTAAGGGCTATTTGACCAAGAAGGAGAGTGATGGGGTGCTACACCAGATGACCTAGCCTCCACAGTCACCAGACCTGAACCCAATCGAGATGGTTTGGGGTGAGCTGGACCACAGAGTGAATGCCAACAAGTGCTAAGCATCTCTGTGAACTCCTTCAAGACTGTTGGAATACCATTTCAGGTGACTACCTCTTGAAGCTCATCAAGAGAATGCCAAGAGTGTGCAAAGCAGTAATCAAAGCAAAAGGTGGCTACTTTGAAGAACCTAGAATATAAGACATATTTTCAGTTGTTTCACACTTTTTTTTTAAGTATATAATTCCACATGTGTTAATTCATAGTTTTGATGCCTTCAGTGTGAATCTACAATTTTCATAGTCATGAAAATCCAGAAAACTCTTTGAATGAGAAGGTGTGTCCAAACTTTTGGTCTGTACTGTATATATACTCGATATTTTTTGAGAGAGTAGATTACCTGACCTCTTTTTGGCGGGGAGTTGATTCCTCTCACATTGTGAGAGACATAACTTTAAGGCTAGACATGGTGATACCTGGGTAGATGTTCTGTCCGTTGCTCAAGCTGATTGCACATATCGGTCGTAGGAGTAGGAGGGGGATGGAAAGGCTAGGAAAAGGGGAGAGGGAGCCTGAATAAAACAGGTACAAAACATTAGCATATTAATAATTATGAACATGTTAAAAGGCAAAGTGCAAGTATTAAGGCGTAACGCGCGCCTCATTAAGTAACAGTGGGTGTGTACAGCCTGTAACATTATGGCTGTAGAGACCCAACAACAGTTTTGTTAGATGGTCAAAAGGTATGGAAAAAATAGGGGAGAGTTTGAGATTATAGAAAGTAGTGAATAGTAAGATGCTAAAAGGGATTAGCGGAATCATAGTAATAGTAAAGAGATTGGTAAGGGAGAGATGTCAAAATAATTGTACTGCGTCGTCTTCATTTGTTTTATAACAGAAAGGAGAAGGAGAGTTAAATTTAAAAGTTGGAAAGAAAGTGAGGAGCTGGAGGTGATAATGAAGAATGAATTGGGAGATGCTAAAAGTGTTTAGCAGAATTTTAGAGATAGAGAAATATAGTGGTAATGAAAAATAACGAGGTTGCTGTACTATCGCGTCCCTGGTTAACCTGTCCTCAAAGGAATAAGAGATGAAGAGAGGTGCAAGGGAGCGACATAAAGTTTTAAACAAGAAAGAGAAGTGATTGCAACCGCTAACAAGGGTATAACATATAGAGAAACATTATCACTAGAGATGAGCGAACATGCACGTCAGAGCTTGATGCTCGTTCGAGCATTAGGGTATTCGCATATGCTCGCTACTCGGACAAGCATATCGCGATCCTCGAGGATATGGCAACTTCCTCTTCCTGCATGTTAGGCGCCTTTTTTCAGCCAATCAACATGCAGGAGAGTCTTTGGTACCTCCTAGCATCACGTGGGGCCCCTACAAGTCGATAGCAGGCATTGGCTGGCCAGATCAGATGACCTGGGAATATAAGAATCTGGTCCCGCGCTGCTCGCGTCATACGCCGTCTTCATGAGATGCTACTGTCTGTCAGGGAGAGTGTTAGGGCCTGAATTTAGATGTTGGTTAGGCAGGAATCACCCACAAAGAACCCAACAGCCCTTCTAAGGGCTACAAACACCTTTTTTTTTTGGTCTCCTCCAGGCTGCTGGCTGGGACTTGTAGTGCAGCTACCGCCATCTTGGCTGCACACTGTACACAGTGACTGGTGGCAGAAGGGACAGCACGTGGTCCACACAGACCCAAAATAAATTGCCCAAAGTACTCATTTTTGCTGCTGCTGTACCTTGGCTTGCTGAGATCTGTAGTGCAGTCTAGGGAATACATTTTTCTGTCATTTCAATACACTACAGTCCAGTGAACAATTATGTAGTGTACTGTACAGTAGCGTCAGTCTAGGGAATACGTTTTTCTTTCATTTCTATACACTACAGTCCAGTGAACAATTAAGTAGTGTACTGTACAGTAGCGTCAGTCTAGGGAATACGTTTTTCTGTCATTTCTATACACTACAGTCCAGTGAACAATTATCTAGTGTGCTGTACAGTAGCGTCAGTCTAGGGAATACGTTTTTTTATATATCCTACAGTGCAGTGAAAAAGTGAGTGGTTTGCGGTGCAATAGCCGCCGTCTAAAGACTACGTTATTCCTCTCTGTCATATATATTACAGTGCAGTGAAAAATTGAGTGGTTAGCGGTGCAATAGCCGCCGTCTAAAGACTATGTTTTTCCTCTCAGTCATATATACTACAGTGCAGTGTAAAATTGTGTTGTGTGCTGCACACTAGCCAGAGTGTAGAAAATATACGTTTTTCTTCTCAGTTATATATTATACAGTGCATTGAAAAATTATGTTGTGTGCTGCACACTAGCCGGAGTGTAGAAAATATAAGTTTTTCCTCTCAGTTATATATTATACTGTGCAGTGAAAAATTCTGTCGTGTGCTGCACACTAGCCGGAGTTTAGAAAATATACGTTTTTCCTCTTAGTTATATATTATACAGTGCAGTGAAAAATTGAGTGGTTTGCGGTGCAATAGCTGCCGTCTAAAGACTACATTTTTCCTCTCAGTCATATATACTACAGTGCAGTGCGAAATTGTGTCGTTTGCTGCACACTAGCCGGAGTGTAGAAAATAAGTTTTTCCTCTCAGTTATATATTATACAGTGCAGTGCAAAATTCTGTTGTGTGCTGCACACTAGCCGGAGTGTAGAAAATATATGTTTTTCCTCTCAGTTATATATCATACATTGCAGTGAAAAATTGAGTGGTTTGCGGTACAATAGACACGTCTAAAGACTACGTTTTTTTCTCTCAGTCATATATCATACAGTGCAGTGAACATACAAAATGTTGAACCCAAGGGCTAAGGGTCGAGTACGAGGGCGTGGGCGTTTAAGTAGTGTAGGGGGCAGAGGCCGTGGTCCTGGGCAGGTTAACACAGTACATGTTGATGAGGGAGCAGTGGAACGCCGCAGAGTTTTGCTCCCTAGCGTCATCTCGCAACTTACTGGTTCACGTGGTACACCAATATTGAAACCACAATAGTGCGAACAGGTGATGACGTGGATAGCGGACAATGCGTCCAGTAATTTATCCACCACCCAGTCTTCCACGCAGTCCACCCATGCTAGCCAAGGGAGTAGACCTCTGTCTCCTCCAGCTCAACCTCCTTCCCCCCAGCCTGACCCCCCCACGGAAAGTATGGATTCAGATCAGGCATTCTCACAGGAACTCTTTTCAGGAGCCTACCCAGAGACACAAACCACTGCTCAACAGTAACCTGAGCAGTTGCTCTGTCCCGATGCCCAAAATTTAGAACTTTCTCAGTCTGTGGGTGATGAGAGTGAGGACTTAGTGCAAGTAGTGCTTGAAGAGGTGTCAGATGATGATGATGAGACACGGTTGTCAGACAGTGACATTGTTGTCAGGGAAGTAAGTCCGAGGTGGACAGAGTAAGGAATCGGAGGCAGAGATGGTGGATGATGAGGTGACTGCCCCGAGCTGGGTTGGTAATCCAACTCAAGACAGTGCTTCTGAGGGGGAGGAAAGTGCAGCACCAGAACAGGTTGGAAGAGGCAGTGGGGTGGCCAGAGGGAGAAGCAGGGCCAGAGCAGGTAGATCAGCAACTGTTTCACGGAGTCAAGCTCCCGTGCCAAGGCCTAGATGTTCGCAAGTCTGGAGGTTTTTTAAAGAAAGTGAGGATGACCGACGGACTGTGGTGTGCAACCTGTGCCACACCAGGATCAGCAGGGGAGCCACCACTACCAGCCTAACCACTACCAGCATACGTAGGCATATGAGTGGTAAACTCCCGACTCAGTGGAACCAAGGCTGTTCACCTCCTGCGGGTCACACCACTGCCCCTTCCCCTGTGTCACATGCTGGCTAGGCGGGTCAACCCCCCGCCCAGGACCCCGACAGGAGCGCCTCCCGCCCTACAACCACCCCTTCTCCTCCACGATCTTCCACAACCTCCACCAATGTGTCCCAGCGCAGCGTTCAGCTGTCTTTGCAGCAGACATTTGAGCGCAAGCGCAAATACAATTTCAGCCGCCCAAATGCACAAGCCCCAAACGTCCACATCTCCAAATTGTTGAGTCTGGAGATGCTGCCCTATAGACTGGTAGAGACTGAGGCTTTCCGCAACCTGATGGCGGTGGCTGTCCCTCGGTACTTGGTCCCCAGCCACCACTATTTTTCCCGATGTGCTATCCCATCCCTACACCAGCACGTGTCAGAGAACATCATCCGTGCCCTGACCAATGCGGTTAGTGATAAGGTCCACCTAAACTACGGACACGTGTACAAGTGCTGCCGGGCAGGGACACTATATCTCACTGACGGCACATTTGGTTAACTTGGTGGAGGCTGGGACCAAGTCTGAACCTGGGGCCGCTCATGTACTGCCCACACCGAGGATTGTGGGGCCAACCTTGGTCACGGTTTCTCAGATGTACTATGCCTCTTCCTCCAACCCCTCCTCCTCCGAATTACCATCCGTGCACACGGCGCCTTCAGTCGGTAGCTCAAGGCCCAGTAGCAGTGCCGTGGGTAAGTGCCAGTAGGCGGTGCTCAAACTGCTGAGCTTAGGTGACAAAAGGCACACCGCCCAAGAGCTGTTACAGGGCATCACGGCGCAGACCGATCTGTGGCTGGCACCGCTTAATCTCAAGCCAGGCATGGTTGTGTGTGACAACGGGCGTAACCTGGTGGCAGCTCTGCAACTCGGCAGACTGACACATGTGCCATGCCTGGCCCACGTGTTCAATCTAATAGTTCAGCGATTCCTCAAGACATACCCCAATCTGTCTGATTTGCTCACCAAAGTGCGCCACATCTGTGCGCATTTCCGCAAGTCCACCACAGATGCTGCCACTCTCAGGGCAGCGCAGCGCCGCCTACAACTACAACTGCCCGCTCACCGACTGTTGTGCGACGTGCCCACGAGATGGAATTCAACATTAAACATGTTATCCAGAGTTTACCAGCAGCGCAGAGCGATTGTAGACTGCCAGATGTCAACTTCCACCAGAACTGGTAGTCAGGTCAGTCAGATTCCTCAAGTCTACAATGAGGAGTGGACGTGGATGTCTGATATCTGCCAGGTGTTGAGCAACTTTGAGGAGTCAACACAGATGGTCAGCGGCGATGCCGCCATTATCAGTCTCACCATTCCGCTGCTTTGCCTGTTGAAAAACTCACTGCTCAGCATGAAGTCAGATGCTTTGCGCTTGTCACAAGAGACGGTGGAGGAAGATACGTCGCTTGAAAGCCAGCGCACCCTCCGGTCTGTTTCTCAGTGCGTATCGGAGGAGGGGGATGAGGAGGAAGAGGAGGAGAATGTCGGCGAGACAGAAGAGGGTACCAGTTCTCAGTCCTTAACTCTTGAGTGTGTATGGGCTGAAGAGGAGGACTTGGAGGAGGAGGAGGAAATGGAGAGTCAGGCCAGTGAGGAGAGGGAATTTTTGCATGTTGGGACCCTGGCGCACATGGCAGACTTCATGTTAAGCTGCCTATCCCGTGACCCTCGCGTTAGAAGCATTTTTTCAAACACCGATTACTGGGTGTTCACTCTCCTGGACCCACGGTACAAGCAGAACCTTTCCACTCTCATCCCTGTAGAGGAAAGGAGTATGAGAGTGAATCAATATCAACAGGCCCTGGTGAACAAGCTGAAACAATCCTTCCCATCTGACGCCAATAGCGGCAGAGGACGTGATTCTGTGGGCCAAGTACCGGGGGCGAGGAGGCAAGCAGGCAGCTTGTCCAGCACTGGCAGGGGAACGCTCTCCAAGGCCTTTGACAGTTTTATGTCACCCCAGCAAGACACTGTCACCTGTCCCCAGTCTAGGCAGAGTAGGGGGGAGCTGTACAGAAAGATGGTGAGGGAATACCTAGCTGACCATACCAACGTCCTGCGTGATCACTCTGCTTCATACAACTACTGGGTTTCAAAGCTGGACACGTGGCCTGAACAGGTGCTGTACGCCTTGGAGGTGCTGGCCTGCCCTGCAGCTAGCGTTTTGTCAGAGCAGGTATTCAGTACAGCTGGTGGTGTCATCACCGATAAGCGTACACGACTGTCAGCTGACAGGCTGACGCTTATTAAAATAAACAAAGTCTGGATTTCACCGGAATTCAAATCTCCTCCGGGGGAAAGCAGCTAAAGAATAAGATTCCTTATGTATCTGATTCCTCTCCTCTACTCCTCCTCCTCCTTCTCTTCATTGCAAAACGCTGACCCAAAAGGGAATTTTTTAGAGGGCCAACTGTCACTCTTTTAAGACAATGTTTCCGGAGGGCGACCTACAGGCTCTCTCTCCAAACAATTTTTCAGGAGCGTCAACTACAGACACTCTAAAACAATATTTCAGGATCGTCAACCACAGACACAGGAGGGTCGACATCAGACACTCCAAAAAAAAATTTTTGGGAGGCTCACCTACAGCCATTTGACTGCTATCTCAGTCGGACAAAGGCATTGGTGGTGTCACCGCCAAGCTGTGTCAGGCTAAATTTTTGGGTGGTTCACCTGCTACCTCAGTCTAATTCGATCACTCTGTTGTCACCGCCGCCATACAGGGTCAAGCTAAATTTTTATGTGCTTCGCCTGCTCCTGCAATTTAACTCGGTCACTCTGTAGTCATAGCCATACAGGGCCACGATAAATTTTTATGTGCTTCGCCTGCTTTTGCAGTGTAACTCGGTCACTCTGTAGTCACAGCCATACAGGGTCGTGCTAAATTTTTATGTGCTTCGCCTGCTCCCGCAGTGTAACTCAGTCACTCTGTAGTCATAGCCATACAGGGTCACGCTAAATTTTTATGTGCTTCGCCTGCTCCCGCAGTGTAACTCGGTCACTGTGTTGTCATAGCCATAAAGGGTCACACAAAATTTTTATGTGCTTCGCCTGCTCCCACAGTGTAACTCGGTCACTCTGTAGTCACAGCCATAAAGGGCCATGATAAATTTTTATGTGCTTCGCCTGCTCCTGCAGTGTAACTTGGTCACTCTGTAGTCGCAGCCATACATTGCCACGATAAATTTTAATGTGCTTCGCCTGCTCCCACAGTGTAACTCGGTCACTCTGTAGTCAAAGCCATACAGGGCCACAATAAATTTTTATGTGCTTCGCCTGCTCCTGCAGTGTAACTTGGTCACTCTGTAGTCACACCCATACAGGGTCACGATAAATTTTAATGTGCTTCGCCTGCTCCCGCAGTGTAACTCGGTCACTCTGTAGTCATAGCCATACAGGGCCACGATAAATTTTTATGTGCTTCGCCTGCTCCTGCAGTGTAACTCGGTCACTCTGTAGTCACAGCGATACAGGGCCACGATAAATTTTTATCTGCTTCCCCTGCTTCTGCAGTGTAACTCCGTCACTCTGTATTCACAGCCATACAGGGCCAAGATAAATTTTTATGTGCTTCGCCTGCTCCCACAGTGTAACTCGGTCACTCAGTAGTCACAGCCATATAGGGCCACGATAAATTTTTATGTGCTTCGCCTGCTCCCGCAGTGTATCACGGTCACTCTGTAGTCACAGCCATACACGGCCACAATAAATTTTTATGGTCCGGGTGAGCACTATTGCCTTGAGGGTCACCACCAGGCTGTTGCCCGAGAATTCAGGGTAAAGGCAGCCTCAGAGGCATCCAGGCATTCTGCCCCTGCTGTTTCCTGTCCATTTCCATGGTGTTTCCATCATTTTCTGAGGTTTCCAGGTTTTCACCCAGCCGTCCCTAGGCAGAGCCTTGGTCCCCTGCAAAAAATGCTCAAGTCTCCCATTGACTTCAATGGGGTTCGTTATTCGAAACGAGCACCCGAGCATTGGGAAAAATTTGACTCGGATAACGAGCACCCGAGCATTTTAGTGCTCGCTCATCTCTAATTATCACCCGATAGGTAGTTCAAGTATTGTCCCCATTGATGGCTTTCAGAGTCAGACGTCCCTTTCTGCTAGACTTTGAATTGCGGCCATGGGTGACTTCTTCCCATGGGGTCGGGGGTTGGATATGTGTCAGATTGGCGAGATTAGTCACAGTCGCCCAGTCAGGGATCTGTAGATCTGGGAGCTCCAAGGCATTGTAGATTTCTGTTAGATCTGCAGCTGTTCAGATTAGGTATCGTTTTTTTCCCCATTGAAAACATGATGCCAAATGGAAATTTCCAGCTGTATTGGATACCCTTGGACCGAAGAGCCTCTGTTAATGACCTAAGAGCTCTTCTTTTTTGTAACGTTTGAGGTGATAAGTCCTAGAATATGTGAATTTGGGTATCCTCATATTCTATTTGAGTTGTAGCCCTGGTGGACTGCAGTATTTCTTCTTTTACAGAGTAGTTTAATAGACGACATATTACATCTCGAGGGGGTTCAGAGTCTTTGGGCTTCCTGTGGAGGGATCTATGAACTCACTCATGATTTCACCTGTGAAGGAATCTCCCAGAGCAGTGCGAAAGATCTGTAGCACTGTAGATTGTAAATCTGAATTGCCCACAGTTTCTGGGAGACCTTTGATCCTGAGATTGTTTCTGCACTCTCTGTTTTCTTGGTCTTCTAGTACATCGAAGCCTGCATTCAGGTAGTTTTGGCAGGAGGATATGCTTGTGGTGGCTGCAGAGCTGTAGCTGCAGAGGGCAGCTAGTTTAGTCTCCAACTGTTTAACTCTTGCTCCTATATGTTTCATATCTTGCTTTATATCCTGTAGATCTCTGGATAGAGGGTCTAAGGCTTTAGCAAGAGCTTTGTCCAAAGATTTTTGCAGGAAGGAGCGGGATTTTGGGAGCGTATCTTGCTGTGGAGGAATGTCCATTTCGCTATCTGACTCAGCCACTGTATCCACATGTGCCATGGGGAGAGAGCCTTTGGGAGAGGTGGATGTTTTTTGGGCAGTAGTGCTAGAGTTCGATTTTTTTCATGTATTTGTCCTTCTCCCCTTGTGAAGTTGTAGATTTTGGGTTGGTATTGCCTATTTTGACCATTTTGCTTAAATGACAGTTGTCAGGAGTTGGGTCTCTTAACGCCACTTGGTTGTATTACATTGAGGTTCGGGCTTCCTCAGGTAAGGTAATAGGTAGTAGTAATAGATAAATCCGGTTCGGGATTTCATCTGGTCTTGATAGTTACCGGGCGCAGTGTTAGTCTCCACGTGGCCGGGAGAGGCAGGCTTCTCAGGCCACGTAGGCCTTGGTTGGAAATAAAGATGGTCCTCTTGTCTCCGATCGATGTAAAGGTCCGGAACTCACCAGAGGAGATGTTTTATTTAAGATTGCCAATGTGGTGTCTTTTAAAAAGCACCTAATTTCGCAGATGGCCAAGGATTCTCAGGGGTTATCAGAGAGCTCTCTGAAACATGCCTTGGCGGCTCTGCAGCAAACCACGCCCCCCCACTATTAGTTTTCTAAACATAATGGTCAAAAAAACAATCCAAGGTACATTAACCACAGACTTGTTCCGAAAACCAATTGACCAAAACACTCTCCTCCTATCCTTGAGCTCCTCCTTAAGAACTTCTTACCCCTATCACAGTTCAAATGCGTATCAAGGATCATCAGTTATCCAGAACTCCGGCAACAACATCTTAAGGGGATGTCTCAAAAATTTCAGGAGAGAGGTTAATTACTGGAGTGCCATGGTACTTTGTTATATTTTGTTCCTACCTGCTGACATTACACAAGAAGTACTTTTTTTTAGGTTACTGTATCTGCAAAGGTTTTAGATGGTATAGGCCAGGGATGCCCAACCTGCGGCCCTCCAGCTGTTGTAAAACTACAACTCCCATAATGCCCTGCCATAGACTGATAGTTGTAGGCTGTCCAGGCATGCTGGGAGTCATAATTTTGCAACATCTGGAGGGCCGCAGGTTGGGCATCCCTGGTATAGGCCATTTTGTATTGAGTACAGCCTATGACCTTTCTTGATCTTGCCAATTACTACCGAAAATATTTTAGCTACTTTGCAGAAGCAGCCAAGAAATAAACTGTAACAAGATCCAGATCCTGTATAGAGGAAAAATGGTGAAGGACTGGGGGTTTTAACCCCTCTACTGTAACAGACCCCCCCCCCCCATTTTTTACTCACTTACCTTTCCAGGTTTTTTTTTGTTGAATTTTTACATTTTCATAGCCATATCAGGACTTGTTTTCTGTGGGACAAGATGTACTTACTAAGGGTATTACCTAATATGCATATGATGTAGTAGAAAAAGTAGAAAGCTTGAAAAAATATATAAATGTGGTGGAATAAAAAACAAAACAAAACAAAAAAAACGCAGTTTAATTGCCTACGTGGTAAAACTGACATGATAACTTAATTCTGTCAGTCAGGGCAATCACAGTTATATTAAATTTGTTCATTTATTTTTATTGGTAAAATTGGGAAAGGGGGATATTTTAAATTTTCTATCTTTTCTTTTATATTTATAAAAAAAGTGTTTTTTAAACTTTTTAAAGATTACTTTTTAGGGGGATCTTAATATGCAATTGTGTGATTACTTCTTTCATATACTTCAATGATTTAAGCTCAGATCACCCAGTAAATGACCGCTAAGATGCCTTGGTCGCAAATGACCACGGCAACTGAGGAGCTAAAAGTCTCTTCCATTAAGTGTCAGCTGTGTAAAAAAGCAGACACCTGGTAGCTATGGCACCTGCTCAGCTCCTGAGCATGCAACATCTTTGTAGACTCAACATTCATCATACATGTGATGTGGAGTTAAGACTCTGATATGAGGAATATGGGGGCTGATGAGAGGCATGGGGCTCTTATCTGAGGTCTGATTGGGGGTCTAATCTGAGGTTTTATTGGGGTCTTATTGGGGCTGTCAGCTTAGGTCTGATTAACATTGGGGGTCTGATTGGTGGTCTGACCAGAGGTTTAATAAAAAAATTTATTTTTTCTTATTGTCCTCCTCTAAAACCTAGGTGTGTTTTATGGGTAGTTTTCTTCCTCTGCTACCCTCATAAGTTACCATGGCATCGACCTGTAGTTCTGAGCCTTTGTTAGGTCGAGCATGCTCAGTGTGTTGCTATCAGTTCTGTAGCTAAATGTTAGTGTGCTGCTGATTACTGAGTAGAGGGGGCGTTACTGCACTATGATATCAGGCAGCCAATCTGTAAACATCAACACTCACAGCAGGAAAGCTAGGGATTGTAGGGATTGTAGTTTTGTGATGGAAGATCAGGAGCCATGATGCTCTCAGTGTGTTGCAGGCTCACACAGGAGCTAGACAAATGGATTGCAAGGTAAAATGAAGCTATGGTTATATGTATAGGTATGAGTTCTGGTTCACTTCTGGAGAGGCTCAAAATATGCACTTGCAAGGTCAACCAGCAGTATCCTTATGTCTGGTCATTCAACGGCAGTATAAAAAAAAAAAAAAACTGTATCAATTCTTTCTTCTACACATGAAAAGAATAAATTCTCAAAACAGCTATATATAGATAATATAAAGATGGCATCATGCTTATGTATTTATTTAAATTATTTACACATTTAAATTATTATTGCTTATGGGTTAGAAAATGTCATAATGTATTCTGCAACATTTGTTCGATTTAGCATAACTTGTAAAGGCTGTTATTTTTGTCAGAGTAGAATTATTCGGAAATATGTGAGCAGCTGAGCTTAAGATGTCTTTTAAAATTTGCATCCACTGTATGCCACTTTACCCAGAAGCAATGTTTGATACAAGCTGATGCTGCTACTGCTGCTGTAAAGTTTCATTTTCTTATTTTAAAAGGTTTTGAAATTATATGTGTACTTTTATTAGAGAAATTTACATTTTATGGAACAATAAGATGCTGAAATGACTTAATAAAGATTACGTATTCATGTGTGAACTTACTACATATAATACCTTTCTGTGCTTATATTTCTATTCCACTTGGCACATGGCTCTGAAATGTATTTCTTTTTGAATCATCCCAAAACTCTTTGCATCTACAGGTCTTTTTAAAAGTGACGAAGGTACTAACTAACAATGAAAGACTAACAATGAAAGAATAATTTTTGGTGTAACTTATAGACCCCCAAACATCACTGAGGAGATAGAGGATCAGCTGCATAGACAAATAGAGCGGGCTGCCCAGGCGGGTAAAGTAGTGATAATGGGAGATTTTAACTTCCCTGGTATTGACTGGGGTCATGGATCGGCTTCAACTGCAAAGGAGAGAAATTTTCTTAACTTATTGCAGGGTAATTTTCTGGGTCAGTTTGTAGAAGAACCAACAAGAAGTGATGCACTGTTGGATCTGGTTATATCTAACAATGCAGAGATAGTTGAGGAGGTAATTGATCGGGAAAACCTTGGTAATAGTGACCACAATATAGTTACTTTTATCCTAAAGTGTAAAAAGCATAAACATGCTGGGAGATCAAAAACATTTAATTTTAAAAAGGCCAGTTTCCCAGGGTTACGGGCCGCACTCCAGGACATAGACTGGGAACAGCTGTTGTCAAGTAGTAACACAGATGATAAATGGGAGACCTTCAAATCTACACTGGGTAACTATACTGCAGAATTTATTCCTAGGGGGATCAAATACAAACGCTTAAATTTAAACCCTGCGTGGCTTAATGCGGATGTTAAAAGGGCAATACATGAAAAACAAAGGGCATTTAAAATATACAAATCAGAGGGGTCTGCCATAGCCTTTAATAACTACAAAAGGGTTAATCAAGATTATAAAAGGACTATAAAAGCAGCAAAAGTTCAAAATGAAAGGCTGGTGGCCAGGGATAGCAAAACCAATCCCAAAAAATTCTTAAAATATATAAATGCAAAAAAACCTAGGTCAGAGCATGTAGGACCCCTTAATAATAGTGATAGGGAATTGATTACTGGGGATCAGGAAAAGGCGGAGCTACTGAATGAGTTCTTTAGTTCTGTATATACACATGAAGAGGTGGGAGCTGCTGCCGGTAGAGTAAGTGCTGGTGATACTTCATGTAATATACTTAACTGGTTCAATATAGATATGATCAAAGCTAAGTTAAACAAAGTAAACGTGAATAAGGCTCCAGGACCGGATGGGTTACACCCAAGAGTTCTTAAGGAACTTAGTTCAGTAATTTATTTCCCCTTGTATATAATATTCAAAGATTCTCTGGTGACTGGCATAGTGCCGAGGGACTGGCGTAAAGCAAATGTGGTGCCCATCTTCAAGAAGGGCTCTAGGTCATCCCCGGGGAATTACAGACCGGTGAGCTTAACGTCCATTGTGGGGAAACTTTTTGAGGGTCTAATAAGGGACTATATACAAGAATATGTTTTGGATAATAGTATTATGAGTGATAACCAGCATGGTTTTACTAAGGACAGAAGCTGTCAGACTAACCTGATTGGTTTTTATGAAGAAGTGAGTAGAAGTTTGGAGAGAGGGGCGGCTGTGGATATTGTGTATTTGGACTTTGCAAAAGCGTTTGACACGGTCCCTCATAGACGTCTGACGGGTAAATTAAGGTCGGTTGGATTAGAAAATCTACTCTGTAACTGGATTGAGAACTGGCTGAAGGAGCGTACTCAGCGAGTGGTGGTGAATGATTCCTACTCTGAATGGTCCCCAGTTATAAGTGGTGTACCCCAAGGTTCAGTGCTGGGTCCACTTTTATTTAATTTATTTATTAATGATATAGAGGGAGGAATTAACAGCACTGATGAATTATCAGCACCTTTGCAGATGACACTAAGCTTTGTAGTAGAGTCCAGTCTATGGAAGATGTGCAGAAGTTACAAGCTGACTTGGACACACTGAGTGTTTGGGCATCCTCTTGGCAGATGAGGTTCAATGTGGATAAATGTAAAGTTATGCATCTGGGTACTAACAACTTGCATGCCTCCTATGTCCTAGGGGGAGTAACACTGGGAGAGTCACTTGTAGAGAAGGATCTGGGTGTCCTTATAGACCATAGACTGCAGAATAGCATGCAATGTCAATCGGCTGCTGTATTAAAAGAGGCATGGACTCGCGGGACAGGGATGTCATATTACCACTGTATAAAGCATTAGTACGGCCTCATCTGGAATATGCTGTTCAGTTCTGGGCTCCGGTTTATAGGAAGGATGTCCTGGAGCTGGAAAGGGTGCAGAGACGGGCAACTAAACTGATAAGGGGCATAGAGCATCTTAGCTATGAAGAAAGATTGAAGGAGTTAAATTTGTTTAGTCTTGAGAAGAGACTTATAAGGGGGGACATGATCAACCTGTCTAAGTATGTAAATGGCCCATACAAAAAATATGGTGAAAAACTGTTCCAGGTAAAATCCCCTCAAAAGACAAGGGGGCACTGCCTCCTCCTGGAGAAGCAAAGGTTCAGACTCCAGGGGCGACAAGCCTTCTTTACTATAAGAACTGTGAATCTGTGGAACAGTCTACCGCAGGAGCTGGTCACAGCAAAGACAGCTGAGGGCTTCAAAACAGGCTTAGATAAATTCTTAGAGAAAAAGAAGGTCACCACATATTAAAAAATGTAGAGTCATGTCTTAAGGTTACCCGTCCTCCTCCCCTTCATCACTCCTACCCCCACCCTTGGTTGAACTTGATGGACATGTGTCTTTTTTCAACCGTATTAACTATGTAACTATGTAACTAATACTACAAAGTGTCTCTGGAAAACAATTCATATCGTCATTGATTCCCACATCAATCTAAAACTGAAAAGCCAAAAATAATTATAATATTACTGCTGAATTGTTTTAATAGGATTCTAGATAAAGAGAGCCATAGGTAGTTTTACAAATACAAAATCAAGTCATTCAAGGGGCTGACTAGTACAGGGTAATCTCATTATGGCTACAATAATAGAACTAAAACTGGACCAAATACTAAATCATGTCTGTTTATTCTTGTATTTCCATTTATTTCTATGTTCTTTGTTAAAGGAGCCTATTTATTTTTATGGAATTCAAGCTGATGCCAGAATATATCAGTTTTGGTATGTTCCATCTGAAATCTGTGTCTTTCTCTTTTCAATGGGATTCCACATTGCCATTCATATGGCCTTTTATTTTTCCACATGGATTTGAAATCCACATCAAGAAGTGTCATGTCAGTTCCTGATGTGTATTCCACCCAAAAACTGGAGTTCCATGTGTTAAACCCATGGCAAATCCATGTCAGAAGTTCAAGGGTTACTCTTGGCTTTCTTCCTAAGATTTTGCATCAAATTTATTCAGATGACAGATAATTGTGTGAACATAGTGTTTGAATAAGTATTCTTTAGATCAATGTTGCACAGTGTTAATTTGGGCTGTTTGAAGGGGCCAAGATGCTCCTTTTTAGGGTTTTCCTGCATACTGTTTAGCTTGTAACTGCAGTATAATGTAATTACAATACCTCATCCTGCTAACTTGAATGGAAGAGGAAGCTTTAATTACACTACAGTGCTGCCACAATCTAGATGACATGCAGATAAACACTGAACAGAACACAGTTCTCACCTAAGTGTCACAATCCCTTCATACAGTTGATTGAAAGGTGCCAAGAGTCAGATCCCCGCTCACCTGATATTGATGACCTATCTTGAGGATTGGTAATCAAAATCCTGACACTGCACAACCCCTTCAACCTTACAGCTTGATTCTTGAGTGATAATCTTATGTAGGTATCACTGCTGCAAAAGTGAAGACTAGGCTAGTATACTGACATCACTATAAACCTCTCACATTCAAGTACTATAGATAAGTAAATCATTAGCAAAAATATAATTAAAACAGCTAATATGGTGGAACAGTAAAAAAAAATCTGTATTTTTTCTTAAAACAATACTATTACGCCATCTTTTGATATATGGTGGATATATGTTAGCAGGTATCACCAGTTAATTCAGTTTCTGATGTTTTGTTCATTGCCTTTGCAACTCTATATAATCAATAATTTTTGTATTTGAAGTATACTCTTAATAACTGCTTAAAGAGTAACTTTTGTTTAAGTTTATTTTTAAGAGACAGGGACGTTAAACCTTTTTGTAATACACATTATTTGTGAAAGATATTTCTTTGTACTAGAAAACAGGGTGTAAAATTTCTTCTTAGCAAAGTCATAAGTGAGCATTGCTAAAGAGAGTCTGTCTTCAGTTCTACTGAGCACTGAAGATACCTGTGCGTAACATATAGAGGCTTCCAGCCTGCCTCTTGTCACTACCCCAATCCGTGACTATGTGCATGTGCCCTATCACTGCTCTTCACCTTATCTGACTTGTGACACACAGGCATCTTCAGCACAGTATAATGATGAAGACACTCTCCTTAACTCCTTAACACATAATGCCATACATATACGGCATTATGCATCTACAATTATATGGAGCAGGCTTCTGCAGTAATATAGCAGGCACCCAGCCACAATGAAGGGGAATGGCAATTATGTCAAACTCTGCCATATAACCACTCAGATGCCATGCTCTCAACGCGTTTCGGGGGTATTATTGGCAGCTCCTTTCATCAGGAGAAATAATGATATAATACAAAAAGTTTTTTGTATTATATCATTATTTCTCCTGATGAAGGGGGCTGCCAATAATACCCCCGAAACGCGTTGAGAGCCAGTTGTCTATGCCAATAAAGGGATCGAATGAGAAGCCGCTTTGCCTGCTGCCGTTTCTTCCCTACGATTCCACAAGAGAACTTGGCTAGGAGGGCTCTGTCTCAAGGTGTCTTGAGCTTTATATGAGAGACATCGTCCCCAGTGAAGTGAGTCTACTTCCTATTACTTACATGATTATATACTTATATGATTATTGTCTTCATTGTTTTTATTATTGATGATATTTTTACCATTTATTATTTTAGTCCTGATTATTTCCTCCACCTTTCTTCTATTTATATTTTTAATCAGATGTGTGTTGAGTTAGACGACTATCCCCATTATTCGTCATATTGTTGTTTATTAATTGAAGATGGGAAAACCTTTATTAGTACATGATAATCACCTCTCTTTGTGTTTTGCCGATCTATGACTTTACCACTTAGGGTACTGGCACCGATGTGAGGTCCTTTTTCACTGTGTTTCACGCCTTCCTTTGTCTCAAAGTGTTGGTTTTTCCCCTACTTGGACCAATTTTGTGCTGCCTCTACCTTTCTATTAATATATTTGTTCCCATCGCCTATGTTTATATATATATATATATATATATATATATATATATATATATATCCATTTCCTTGTCCTTATAAGTATATTTATAAGTATATTTATAATTTTACATTCTTATAATCTAGATTTTTACCCTTGGTCTTATTCATCCAGGCACTCTCACCTTCCTGGTGCCTCATTACCTATCTTTATATATTTTGGAGCTTTCCCACGATATTAGGGATTAATCCTCTTTTTTCTTTTTTTGGGGGCTTTTCTTCTGAAGCTTCCCAGGTCTGCCATGGTAAGCTCCCTTTTAAGCTGGGCATGGGGCACAGCTCAGCACGGAGCATGTCAAAATGTATAAGATCTATTAATAAGATCTATTAGGGTGACTAGGACTGGGGAAGAGGTTAACAAAATTCACAGCATGGCTTCTCAGGCAGAGAGTCAAAATTTCATATTTTACAATAGTATTCTATTATGCTCTATGACATAAGCACTCAGAGGATTGCATGTTCAAGTGCCCTAAAGAGGGCACCCTGCTTTCCCAATTTTACATATATTAGCAAGTAAACAAAGGTTTTTTATTTTTTTTTTAAGTGGTAAAACATAATGATAACTAAGTAAATTTGGTATCACCATAACCCTACTGACCCACAGAATAGAATTCTCATGTCATTTTAGTACATAGTGATTTTGTAGTAAAGAGGTCACAGATAGGCACAGAGCATTATCAATCATGTTGATGCTCCTTGTCTCTGCTGTCCGAAACGGGGCTTGGCTTTCACGCAGCGGATACCACGCATGGCATCCGCTCATGTGAAAGAGCCCTTATACGGCTATATAAACAAAAAAGTGGTGGCGGCAATGGGTGGTGGCAATGGAAAAATGGAAAATAAATAAATAATAGTGTGCATGCTTAGGAGGTATACAAATCATAAAAAGTGCACAAAACACCTTCAGTTTTATATAATGAAGTTTCTTTTATCTCAGATCTAAGATGAAGCGGAATCTAGCATCAGGACAAAATCATGTCAACTCACACATAAATAAATACTGTATATTTCCCAACAGTAAAGGTAGTCCATATTAAAACTGGAGACTAAGGTAGACAAATGATGGACCACATGCAACCCACATGCAACTGTAACATTTTGAGGATGCGACGAGCATTCCTCTGAAGCCTTGCAGTTATTCGTGGTCATATTTTTTGTTCACCTTCATCTCCAATTTTAGTATGGAATAATTTACCTGTTGGGATTTATAATCCTTGAATTGCATTCACTGAAATACAATATATACATGGTTGTGTGAGTCGACATAACTCTGTGATTACACTTTATTGTGCCTAATTTTGGATCTAATAGGGAAAAAAAAATGAATCAATCAGAACTATCAGTGTCAGACTGTGTAGGGACACAAGGACAAACCCCCAGCTTGTAATATTCAATCCATTTGTAAACCTCTAGTAGGAATAATAGAGGAAAGACACAACATAGAGTCATAAAAAGATGTGATATTCCAGAATTGTTAATTCATGAGGAATGCAAACCAGGTACAGAAATAGGCATGCCAGTAAAGCTTAATTTATTTACAGTGTGTACACATTGTTGCAGGTTATTTAATGCTTGTTTGGGATAAATGTGTCAATTCAAACATCTGTATAATGTGATAACTTTAGGTTCTATAGTCCAAATCCTAAGAGCCTGTTCACACAGAGTTTTCCGGTGCTGATTTTGGAGCATTTCAATGGGAATCAGCACTTGCTTTTTTTAACACAAAAAGAAGCGTGGAAAAAAGAAGCAGCATGCTCTACCTTGGGGTAGAAACACCGCTAAATCTGCTATTGAACTGAATGGGAAGCATAAAAAACAACTCCATGTAAGTCCATTAATTTTTTTGTGTGCTTTCCATGCTTCTTTGGCACAGATCTGCTTCAAAAACCTCAAGCTTAAAATTCAGCTTTGTATTGAACCCATTGATAGTGTTGGGCTCTGTCCTTGCAGGTACTGGGATCCACTCCACAGTTTCCCTTCAGCTCTGGTCAAAGCATGCTTGCTGCTTCTTCCCTGCAGCTCTTCCTTAAGGGCCGGTGCATGTCACTTCTTGTGCTTTATGGGTTAGATCATGAGACCTCACTGACTAATCCTAGCTCTCCTGCATGTATATAAGTGGCTCAGCCCCCTTCCCAGATGCCTCAGTGTCAAGGTCCTTGTGTCCTGCAAAGACTAATGGTTTAGCTGCTTGTGTTTCGGTGTACCCAACCCGTGCTTGTGTTGCTGGACTCCACTACCTGTTTGATCCCTGCCTGCTTGCCTTGACTCTCCTGTTGGCAACCTGGACTGCCTGACCTATACCTGTGCCACCTGCTCTTACCTAATGCTTGTTTGACGTCGCCTTGGCCCTATCCTTTGGTCCTATGCTTTTTCTCCTGATTACGACTCGGGCTTTTACTATATCTGTACCTCTGGTACCTTGCTCAGGTACCTCCTGGTCTGCCTGGAACAGCTGCCTTGTGTGCCAATCCTCCTCAAGAGGTAGCAACCTGGTGTTGCTCTCGGGATAGCACATCCCCACCACCAGGGGTACTGCGAAGAATGAGGGGTTCACTTAGACAATGCCCTTAGAGGAGGTAGGACGAGTGACACGGTGGGTTCACACCTGCTGGTTCGTGACAGATCCGAATTTCAGGGAAAGTTTGATTCACTGTGAAGCCGAACTTCCTTGTGCTTCATGGTTACAAATCAATTTTCCCTGAAATGGCGGTAAAACAAAACAAAAAAAATCATACTCACCTCCATTTGAGCACGAAGAGGCCGCCATGGCCATCTTAAGGCTCCATTCACACGTCCGTATTTGTGCACATCCTGGAAAACGGTCAGTTTTTTGTGGATCCGTTTTTCCAGCACATCCGTTCCAGCACATCTGTTCCGTTTTTCCAGCACATCTGTTCCGTAAAAAACGGAAAGGATGTATCCATATGTCATCCGTTTTTTGCTGATTCGCAAAAAACGGAAGGATGAATAACATCTGTACCTTTTTTTTTTCCTATCCTCCTGGAACGGAATCCGCAAATGCGGATGACATGTGCATGCCTTTCCGCATGTCTTCCGCATTTACGGACGTCCCATAGACTTGTATTGGGCTACGGACCGCAATTTCGGGATGAAAGTGTAATGTCGCAGTCTCACCTCCTGGCCAGCAGAGGGAGCTGCTTGCAGTGCATCGAACCATCTGAGGGACGTTATGACCCAGGGGAGATGGGAAGTTCCCAGGTCCTTAAGAAAAGCAAGGTCACTGAGCTAGAACCAGTTTCAACCAGAGTGCAGGGCACCAGGACACAGGGAGCTTGCCAGTGCTACAGCTGCAGATGGATGCAGGTCAGAAATCATAGGACAGAGCACATTGTGGAGAGCAGGGCAACTCAGTACAGGGGAGTGTGTGGTTCAGCTGAAGGGAAGCAGAATCCATTCCTGGGTTATTGTGTGGGACATCGGGCGACCTGTTACCCTGGGAGACGACGTGTGAAGGAGAGGGAGGCTCCCTTTGCACAGGCGTGCGGCCGAAGACAGGGTTAAGTAAAGAAACATTACTCTCTTTATTACCGTTGTTAAGACTGTTCACTGTTGTTAACATTACCAGTTCAAAAAGAAGTAAAATTACGTATTTCTCAAGCTGTTGTCGGTCACTATACCTGCACGTGTCCAGAACATTACAAGTGGCGTAGTTCGGCAGGATGGACGCGGTAACAGCAACTGATGGAGTGACCACCTCGCAGAAGGAGGCGTCATGTACAGTCTCATTTGGCGCCTTGCTGAACCACCTCCCAAAGTTTAATGGCGCAAATGTTTTGCTGGAAGATTGGAAGGAGAGACTAGAGGGCGCAGTCAGGCTGTGTAATGTAGCCCAGCACCTAAAGACTGAACTGGCATTGAGCACGCTGGAGGGCGATGCTAGAAGAACTGTTATGCTGCAGCCGGCCAGACAAAGGCAGACTTTTGAACAGATCGTCAGTTTGCTAGAGGAGGTGTATGGCGATGTGACCTCTGAAGCAGTGTTAAGGAAGAGGTTCTTTGCCCGACTCCAGAAAGACGACGAGACTCTGGCGCAGTATGCAAACGCCCTGCAGGAATTAATTAGGATGCTACAGAAAAGGGAAGAACAGCATGCTGCATCATTCACCAATGCAGAACTGGTGGTACGTGATCAATTCATACTGGGCCTTAAGAATCAACCATTGAGGAGGACCCTTAGAGAGCGACTGAAATTAGAACCGCAGTTGACCTTACATAGCATCCTTAGTGAGGCCATTATCCTGGAGAAGGAAGAACTGACAGAGACAGTAACAGCAGCTGCGCATGTAGAGACTGCCCCTGGTAAACAGAGCGATATAGAGGCAAGGATGACTTCTCTGGAAGAAGCGATGAAAGGGATTCTAGTAGCACTGAACTGCAAAAAGGAACTACCAGTTACACCGGCTAGTAATTGTCAACTTCCTAGATCAATGAGGCGACCGACTGGCTGGCAATCTCGACCTACCGGGCAGCGGTGTTGCCACCAGGAGGGTCACCGAGCCAGAGACTGCCCGTGCCATGGTTCCACCGTGTGCCCAGAGGATTTAAACTAGTATCACCTGCAATTGAGGGGCAAATTGCAGGGGAAATCAATGAGTCCCCCAAGTTGGAAGCCATGGACATAGTAGGACAGAGCCCAGTCATCCGAGCGAAGTTAAATGGGGTTGAGCTAAGTTGTTTAGTTGATACTGGATCACAGGTTACCACTATCACCCGGCCTGCCTTTGAGATCCACTTCTCAACCACTGCCTGTCGAGGGAATGACCATTGGCTAAGACTAAAGGGCGCCAACAATCTTCCCATTCGGCAGGCTGGGATTATGTGTGCAGACATCGAGATTTGGGGGCGTACCATGAAGGACAAGGGGTGGTGGTGGTTGAGGATGTTATGAATTCTGATGTGCCTGTAATCTTGGGTATGAATGTGCTGCGGGAACTGGATGGACTGATGGTCCAAGAATTAGGACCCAAGTACTGGAAGGAAGTCCCAAACCAGAAACCCCCACAGGTAGCCCTGCAAAGGACATTCAAACAGTGTAGAGTACAGGCCACCCTTTCAGAGCTGACCGGGAGGGTGGGCTTGGTGAAGGTTCCCCCAGCAGTATCCCTGGTGGTTCGGGCAGGTCATGAGGTATTGTTGCCCCTCCCAGTGGGCACTAACTACCAGTTACAGGGGGCTGATGTTATGCTCGAACCAATGCTGCAAAGAGAGGGGCTGGCAGTTGGTAGAACCTTGTGTACGGTTCAAGGGGGGCGGGTTCTGGTGAGATGTATGAACCTTAATAATTTTGATGTGACCCTTTCTCCAAGGGAACTGATTGCTAGTGTATATCCAATTGAGGAGGTGCAGGTTGCTCAAGAGCAACACTGGTGTGTTAAACCCACTGATACTGATATGCCTGCTCTCACCTTGTGCCGAATAGAAGCCAACACACCGCCAATGACCGGTGAACAGCTGTTGGAGAAGGTACACTTGGACAGAAGTCAGATGTCCCAGAGAGAGCAGCACCAGTTGGCCCAAGTGCTGGGAGCACACACAAACGCCTTCTCCAATCATGAGGCAGATTTTGGAGTGACACGGACATTGGAACATGAAATTCCAACAGGACAGGCTACACCTATCCGACAGCGCTATCGGAATATTCCTCCGGCCTTGTACCAGGAGGTGAAGACACTTCTCAAGCAGATGCATGACAGTAAAGTGGTACAGCCCAGCAAAAGTCCATGGGCGTCCCCCATTGTACTGGTTAAGAAGAAGGATGGCAGCATAAGATTCTGCGTGGATTATCGACGTCTGAACGCCTGTACAGTACGTGATGCCTACCCGCTTCCCCGAATTGAAGACTCCTTGGCAGCGTTGGGACGGGCCCGCTACTTCTCCACCCTCGACCTGGCCAGTGGATACTGGCAGGTGCCAGTAGCAGAAAAGGACAGGGAGAAGACAGCGTTTATCACACCGATGGGCCTGTATGAATTTCTGAGAATGCCATTCGGGTTGAACAATGCACCAGCCACCTTTCAGAGGTTGATGGAACTGTGTTTAGGGGAGCTAAATCATGAATGCCTGCTTATCTACCTTGATGATATTATCATCTTTTCTGCTACTTTCGAAGAACACCTAGAGCGACTTGACCGAGTTTTGACACGGTTAGAAGAACATGGACTGAAGTTAAAACCCCACAAGTGTCATCTGTTTAGAGAGAGCCTTGAGTTCCTGGGCCACAGAGTTTCCAGAGAGGGAGTCCAACCTATGGACTCGAAGATCCGAGCGGTACAGCAGTGGCCAGTGCCCACTAAAGGAAGTGAGTTAAAGTCCTTTTTAGGGTTGATTAACTACTACAGGAGGTTTATCAAGGACTTTGCCAAGGTGGCTGCACCACTGTATGCCTTGCTTGCTGGCGGAACACCATGGGAGACAAAAGAGAGGCGACTACTTTGGGGCAAAGAAGCTGCTCATGCTTTCACCGAACTGAAGAGGCTGCTGACTAGTGCTCCTATTCTGGCCTATGCGGACTACACTAAACCCTTCGTGTTACAGACTGATGGGAGTCTGAGAGGATTGGGCGCAGTACTGACCCAGGTGCAAGAAGGTCGAGAGCGGGTGATTGCGTATGCAAGTCGGTCCTTGCACGAAAGTGAGAAGAATCCGGATAACTATAGCTCATTTAAACTTGAGCTGCTGGCTGTAGTTTGGGCAGTGACTGAAAAGTTTGCTGACATCCTGACCGGGGCAGAATTCATTTTGATGACGGACAACAATCCACTGGTACACTTGGACACGGCCAAGTTGGGAGCTCTGGAACAGCGATGGATGGCTCGTCTCAGCAAGTTCACGTTTAAGTCGCAGTACCGACCTGGCCGGGAGAATACTAATGCCGATGCTTTGTCTCGGAACCCTGTGGAGGACCCAGGTTGGCCCATCGATGATGACCAGGAGGAAGATGAGACTCCAGATTTCATGCAGGCGGCCCCAGTGCGAGAAGTTGCTCCTGTGATGAATGTCCTGGTGGAGAGATCTAGTGAAGAGTGGCAGGAACGTCAACTCCGAGACCATCAGATTACCAGAGTGAGGGAATGGCTCAGAGACAATTACCAACCCATGCGGGAGGAGCGAGAAGCCCTGAGCCCCGAGGGTCAAAGACTATGGCAGCAGAAAGACCGGCTGATTATACAAGAGGGAGTCCTTTTCCGAAGGGTTCAACTGCCCACAGAAGTCGAGCCTACCTGGCAAGTTGTGTTACCTACTGCTGAGGTGAGGAAAATTGTTGAGTGGATGCATGAGAGGAAGGGACACTTCGGACCAGCTAAAACGTTTATGTGGTTGCAGCGCTACTACTACCACCCTAATCTCCAGAGAATGGCAAAGGCTGTGTGTGGAAGTTGTCGCAGTTGTAACTTGGCCAGAGCTGGGGATCAACAGGCCCCAGTCAGAAATATCCAAACCCACTATCCACTACAGCTGGTGATGATGGACTACCTGACTGTTGAAGAATCCTTCCGGGGGTTCAAATACCTGCTGGTGATAGTGGATCACTTTACCAAGTTTGCTGTAGCTGTCCCCACCCGAGACCAGACAGCAGAGTCAGCAGCACAGGCGCTGTGGAAGAACTTTATCTTGCCATATGGGTGTCCTGCCCAACTGCATTCGGATCAGGGGGCCTGTTTTGAGGGGAAAATCATTGAGGAGTTATGTCGACTCTATCAGATTAGGAAGACTCGGACGACCCCTTATCATCCACAGGGCAACGGGGCCTGTGAGCGCCTCAACCGAACTCTACTGCAATTGTTAAGGACATTAGAAGAGGAAAAGAAAGAGAGGTGGCCCGATTATGTTGCAGAGCTTGTGTGGGTGTATAATAACACTGTGCACTCTACCACAAAGTACTCACCCTTCATGCTGATGTTTGGAAGAAATGGAAGATGCCCCCTTAACATGATGATGCCAGTTGAGGACGAGAACACAGACTGGACCCCCCAGACATGGATGGGGGAACATCGAAGAAGGGTTCAGGAGATGTACGACTTAGTGGCCCAGAAGCTGGGGCCCCATACCTTACCAGCCAACCGACGATTACGAGAATTGCCTCTACATGGTGGAGATCGTGTCATGGTGTGAGATCGCACAGCCAGAAGAGCTGGGAAATTAAGGTGGAAATGGGAGTCCAGGCCTTACGAGGTGGTGCGACAGCCGAATCCAGACATTCCAGTGTTTGAGGTGAGACCAGAAGAAGGGAGGGGACCCTCGCGGGTCTTACACCGGAATATGTTGCGGCCCTGCACCTTTGTGGAAAGGATGCCTGAAGAAAGGTCCATACAGACTCCCAGTCCGGAGGCGACCAACATTGATGAGGAGTGGTGGGTCCCTCAAAGGCCAGCTTCAGAGGACACCGAGAGGCAAGAGGAGTCACCCCTGGAAAGAAGGGAAGAGTCGCAAGCGTTGGCAGACGGAGGCGAGAATGACACTGTGGAAGTGGAGAATGCCACACCCTTGGAGAACCACGCTCCTTTGCGCCATTCACAGCGCACTAACTTTGGGAGAGTGCCTGCCAGGTATGAAGACTTTGTTTTGAGCTCTCCAGTTGTCGGGACGACAACCCTCAAGCCGTGGGGGGAAGGTGTAATGTCGCAGTCTCACCTCCTGGCCAGCAGAGGGAGCTGCTTGCAGTGCATCGAACCATCTGAGGGACGTTATGACCCAGGGGAGATGGGAAGTTCCCAGGTCCTTAAGAAAAGCAAGGTCACTGAGCTAGAACCAGTTTCAACCAGAGTGCAGGGCACCAGGACACAGGGAGCTGCATGTAAAAGACACCTCAAGACTCCTGTACGCAGCATCTACAGGCAACAGGCACAGAAGAGTCAGTTTAGCCCACAATGAGCTTGCCAGTGCTATAGCTGCAGATGGATGCAGGTCAGAAATCATAGGACAGAGCACATTGTGGAGAGCAGGGCAACTCAGTACAGGGGAGTGTGTGGTTCAGCTGAAGGGAAGCAGAATCCATTCCTGGGTTATTGTGTGGGACATCGGGCGACCTGTTACCCTGGGAGACGACGTGTGAAGGAGAGGGAGGCTCCCTTTGCACAGGCATGCGGCCGAAGACAGGGTTAAGTAAAGAAACATTACTCTCTTTATTACCGTTGTTAAGACTGTTCACTGTTGTTAACATTACCAGTTCAAAAAGAAGTAAAATTACGTATTTCTCAAGCTGTTGTCGGTCACTATACCTGCACGTGTCCAGAACATTACAAAAGTAGGACATGCTGTTTTTTTATTGCGGACAATCGGAACAGAAACACGGATGTGGACAACACACGGAGTGAAGTCCGCATTTTTCGGGAACCATTGAAATGAATGGCTCCGCATACTATCTGCATTTTAGATCCGTTATTGCGGATCAGACACGGATAGGATACGCAGCAAAAAATCAGGACGTGTGAATGGGGCCTTAATTGAAGATCCTGCGCAAAATCTCATATGCGGTAACGTATGACGTCACCATGATGGCCTGCGTGATGATGTCCTCATGTACCTTGTGAAATTTTGCATTGGATCTTCAAGCAAGATGGCCATGGATTCCTCTTTGCGCTCAAATGGATAAGTTAAGTACAATTTAATATTTTTTTTTAAAATGAATAACTCTTGAAAGTCCTTAAAGGGGTTGTCCGAGTTATGAAAAAAAAATATATAGGACTTTAAATCTGATGGGCAGCAATGTATAATCAAGTTTTAGGCAAAAAAAATCTCTATTTCCTCATTTCCCTAGTTCTCTTCTGGTCTTTGTTTACATGCAGTAATAACAATCTCTGCCCCTCCCCCCTCTCTGTAAAGGGAGTTAATACAAGTGCTGAATGACATGTCTGCTGGGATACTCAGCAGCATGTTGTATGTGTAGGACTACAAGTCCCAGATGTACAATGACACAGCTGATACACACAGGGTCTTCCCCCTACCTGTTCTTGTACAATACAATACTTTGCATCTCCTCCAGATCAGCTCCAGTATCAGCTCTGTGTCTGTACTGTGAGGAGAGCAGATCCTGTGTCTCCTTACATCTGCAGCTGCTGTTGTAAAGCTTTCAGTGTGTTCTGGCTGAAGGGGTTAATGTTTTATCTGAAGGAATCCAGGGAGAGAGCAGATAGCAGCCTGGCAAAGCAGGGGGCATGGCCACCACAGTGACGTCTCATGTACAGGCTGTTATCTGATCTCTGAGGCTTGTGCACGAAACATCACACATCAGGGAGATAAGCTGACATCACAGTTCATGTGACCCTGAGTTAAATCTAAGAAACTGCAGCTTTAGAAGCAGAAAGTGTATGGAAAAGCTGTTGTATTTGACTAGTTAAAAACATACAAAGGACAAAAAAATAACTCGGACAACCCCTTTAATATTCATCTCAGATGCCACGATCAACAATGAATGTGTCATCTGAGGGGTTCAATGGTGGGGGTTGCACAATCGCTGTTCCCCATCATTGCGCCCGCTACTTACCAAGAAATGCACTTTGTGAAATTCTTTGAAGCAGCCAAATTGAATTTGTAAAAACTTCACTCATCTCTACCCATTGGTTAAAAAACACATGAAAAAGTATGTTTCTTTTGAACAGAACATGGGGCTATTTTTGAAGTCCTAAAAGTAGAGCAATTGTCTCTTTAACACTCTACCAGTAATTGTGAGCTCAGCTCCTTAAACACAATTGTATAGACAGTAGTAAGCTGATTTTAAAGTGATATTAGGACCTCTGCCTTTGTGTGCCCCAAGCAAATATACAAGATGTACACGTGGTTTTGGCAAAATATATGTCTATTTATCCTGGGTTGTTGCTTCCCCCTTTTTCATATAAATGTTGAATAAAAGTGTTCACAGGAAAGGCATGGAAGGTCATATCTGTAACACTCTGACCAACCCGTGGCTATGCACCGCAAACACAAAAATCTGTGATGTACTGTGTATTCTGACATTTCCAACAAGCAGTAACTTTTTCAATGATTTTTGCAATAGTTGCAAAAATAAGCTAGTCTTTGCTCTCCAGTCTGGGGCACCCATGACTCCTGGTTTGATGGTTGTCCATTTATGAATCTTTACAAAATCCCACAAGACCTGCCATTTTGTAGTTGCTCCGGCCCAGTCATCTAGTAACAACAATTTGTTTTTTTGTCAAACTGTCTCAAATCCTAACGCTTGTCCATTTTTTCTGCTTCCTCCTCATCAAGAACTGTTCACTTGCTGCCTAATGTATTCCTTCCCTTGACATGTGCCATTGTAACAACATAATTCCCTTAACCAGTCAGTGGTTTTGCATATGTATATATTGTATTTCATGTTGTGCCCTATGTTTAATTGCAATGCTCTATTTTCTGGTTTACTTTTTATTTTATGTTATGAATGTAGTACTTTAAACCTTTTCAGAGCCTATTACGATCATTTTACAATTTAAAATCCTAATGTCATAGTGTTTTCTTTATAATTTGGTTTATCGGTTAAAACATAGAGGTTAATGATGTGGTGCATGACTTTCAAAAACAGAGCAGTAAATATAAAACACTGATAAGTATAGAATACGGATGTCACTTACACTTTCTGTTGCAAGAAGTAAAGGTGCTCTTGTAATAGCCGGCAAACATGACAAGTCAAAAGTATTTCTAGAAAGAGAGTTAGCATTGTATTTATTCTGACCACACATGTCATCATCATTTAATGTATTGTTTAGAATACTTCAAAGGAATCTTTGGAAATGGTAGCTGCTCAAAATTAATTTACTTTATTCAGTTCGGTGTCTGCAGTTTTATAATACAAACAATATATTTTAAATGTCATGGGCATTTCTGACATTTTATATTCAAACTGTTTCCACAAAACATCCTTAAAGGACCTTTTATATCTAAAGAAGAATAAAAAGAAATTTTTTTCTGTGAATTGAAATAATAAAATATCACTCTACTTACTCCATCTTCAATGGCCAAAAGAAATAATAAACATAACCTTTAAATAAATTGTTTAATTTGATTACATGTATAAATGTTATTCTGCAGAATACAAATAATTCTTCATTAGCTATGAATCTTATACCTGGAGATGTACTTTCTTGCAATGATCAACAAGTTAATTTATTTCAGTAATTCAATTTAAAAAGTGAAACTCATATATTATATAGATTCATTACACATATAATGATCTATTTTAAGTGTTTATTTCTATTAATGTCGATGACTATGACTTATAGCTAACGAAACCCCAAAAGTCAGAATCTCAAAAAATTTGAATATTGTAAAAAAAAGTTCAATATTGTAGTTTCCAGGTGTCACACTTTAATCAGCTGATCAACACAAAACACCTACAAAAGTTTTGTAATCCTTCAAATGGTCTCTCAGTCTACTTCAGTAGGCTACATAATCATGGGGATGAAATTATTAAAGAAGAAGGCTGTTCACAGAGTGTTGTATCCAAGCATATTAATGGAAAGTTGAGTGGAAGTATGGTAGAAAAAGGTGCACATGCAATAGGGAAACTGCAGCCTTGAAAGGATAGTCAAGTAAAGGCCATTCAAGAATTTCTTGGAGATTCACAAGGAGTGGACTGCGGCTGGAGTCAGTGCTTGAAGAGCCACCACACACAGTTATATCCAGGGCATGGGCTGCAACTGTCACATTCCTTGTGTCAAGCCACTCATGACCCAGAGACAACATCAGAAGCGTCTTACCTGGGCTAAGGAGAAAAAGGACTGGACTCTTGCTCAGTGGTCCAAAGTCCTGTTTTCAGATAAAAGCAAATTTTCAATTTTGTTTTGAAATCAAGAGTCTGGAGCAAGGGTTTTGAGGCACACAATTCAAGTTGCTTGAGGTCCAGTGTGAAGTTTCCACAGTCAGTGATGGTTTGAAAAACCATGTTATTTGCTGGTGTTGGTCCATTGTGTTATATCAAGTCCAACATCAGTGCAGCTATCTACCAGGAAATTTTAGAGTATGTTATGCTTCCCTCTGCTGACACTCTTTAGGGAGATGCTGATTTCCTTTTTCCAGCAGAACTTGGCACCTGTCCACACTGCCAAAAGGCCTGATCTAAACCCCATAGAGAATCTATTGCGTATTTTCAAGATGAAGATGAGAGACATAAGACCCAACTATGCAGCTGAAAGCCACTATCAAAGCAACCCAGGCTTCCATAACACCTCAACAGTTCCATGGGCTGATTGCCTCCAATCCACAGCGCATTTATGCAGTAATTCATGTAAAAGGAGCCCCATACAAGTATTGAGTGCATATACTGTACATAATTTTCAATACGTCAACATATCTGTATTAAAAATCATAATTTAAAATATTTATAAAATATATAATATTTAGAGATGAGCGAGCACTAAAATGCTCGGGTGCTCGTTATTCGAGTCAAACTTTTCCCGATGCTCGGGTGCTCGTTTCGAATAACGAACCCCATTGAAGTCAATGGGAGACTCGAGCATTTTTGCGGGGGACCAAGGCTCTGCCTAGGGAAGGCTGGGTGAAAACCTGGAAACCTCAGAAAATGATGGAAACACCACGGAAATGGACAGGAAACAGCAGGGGCAGCATGCATGGATGCCTCTGAGGCTGCCTAATCCCACCATTACCCCAAATTCTCAGGCAACAGCCTGGTGGTTACCCTCATGGCAATTGTGCTCACCCAGACCAAGAAAGGCAAGGCAAATACCCTTCACATGTTAGGGAAGCACCAAAATAGGTACAACGAAGGTCCATCACCGCCTGCAGGTGACACCACTGCTCATGCTGGCACTGCAGTTGACATCAAGTTTAGTATCTGTTCTTATCAGTTGCTGTGGCTGATGGTGGTAAAGTGGTGAGCATAGCTGCTTCCCAAGCAGTTGACCCCGGTTCCATTCCCGTGTGTCCCGTATCGCAGGAGGCAATTAAAAAATCAGTACAATATCTAATATGTCCCCTACCCGGGTAAATTGTTTGGAGGGAGGGCCTGTAGGTGGGGGGGAAGGAGGTTTCGCTGGAAGAGCCAGAGGAGTGCCCCCTGGGCTAGCGTGTGTGGTGGTGACAACAGCCGGAATGGATTTTGAAAAACTGTAGCATCAACCGATATGGTATCGATTCTTCTCAGTTTAATACCGTATACGTCCCCTATCTTGGGACCCTATATTTAATGGATTTTTCAAACACGGAAAACGGAAAAAGAGCTTGCTCTGGCCAGGGGATGTAGGTGGGGGGAAGGAGGTTTCGCTGGAAGAGCCAGAGGAGTGCCCCCTGGGCTAGCGTGTGTGGTGGTGACAAAAGCCAGAATGGATTTAGAAAAACTGTTGCATCAACCGGTATGGTATTGATTCTTCTCAGTTTAATACCTTATACGTCCCCTATCTTGGGACCTTATAGTTCATGGATTTTTCCACCACGGAAAATGGAAAAAGAGCTTGCTCTGGCCAGGGGAGTATCTTTCCCACTGCAGCTAAGGGGACGTGTCCATGCTCTGCCTATCACAGGTCAGGAGGCAATTAAAAGAAGAAAAACAAAAAACATCAGTACAATATCTAATGCGTCCCCTATCCGGGTAAATAGTTTGGAGAGAGGGCCTGTAGGTGGGGGGAAAGAGGTTTCGCTGGAATAGCCAGAGGAGTGCCCCTTGGGCTAGCGTGTGTGGTGGTGATAACAGCCGGATGTATTTAGAATGACGACGCAGGACCCCAACTTAAAAATTTAGCATCAACCGGTACAGTCGTAAATTATGAGATTGATCAAGTGTGGTATGTATACTACGCAGTATAAAACCGTATATGGCAGCTATCCGGAAAAATGGTTTGGAGAGAGAGAAAGATACGACAAAGACGTAAATTGTTTGGAGAGAGGGCCTGTAGGTGGGGGGGCAGGCTGGGGGGAAGGAGGTTGAGCTGGAAAGAGCCAGAGGAGTGCCCCCTGAGCTAGCGTTTATGGTGGTGACAACAGCCGGATGGAGTTAGCATGACGACACAGGACCCCAACTTAAAAATTTAGCATCAACCGGTACAGTCGTAAATTATGAGATTGATCAAGTGTGGTATGTCTTCTATGTATACTACTCAGTTTAAAACCGTATATGGCAGCTATCCGGAAAAATGGTTTGGAGAGAGAGAAAGATAGGACAAAGACGTAAATTGTTTGGAGAGAGGGCCTGTAGGTGTGGGGGGCAGGCTGGGGGGAAGGAGGTTGAGCTGGAAGAGCCAGAGGAGTGCCCCCTGGGCTAGCGTGTGTGGTGGTGACAACAGCCGGATGGAGTTAGAATGACGACACAGGACCCCAACTTAAAAATTTAGCATCAACCGGTACAATTGTCAATTATGAGCTAGATCAAGTGTGGCATGACTTTCAAATGGATATTGCATGTGATCACGTACTCCCTGGAACCCCATAGTCACCCCTTCCCTGATGTGCTAGCCCAGAACATTCTCTGCCCTAATTCGCAAGACCTTATGCTGTTTCTGTGTGCTGACAGTGGGGATTTACCAGTGTTGTCTGAGGAGGTGGTGGACAATGGCGAGACACAGGTGTCGGGGGGTGAGGTAGTTGTATGGGAAGCAAGTTACAGTGGGGACTCCTTAGGGGGACTTTCTCATGATGGGACAGATTCAACTTGGGTGGATCAGGCACAGGAACAGATGAATTTTTTTGGGGGTTTATTTAACTTTAATTTAGCAAAAATAACCACAGAGATATTTATTCGTTATCTTCTCTGCGCAGTCTGGCGTTGGGGTTCCTCACTTTGATGGCGAGCTGTGCAGCTCTCTCTCCAATGGTCTGTAGGTTCTTAGATGGAGACGTTGTCGGCGATTTCAGTACAGAAGGACTTGTTGCTCATCAACACAACCTCGACCTCCTTGACATTGTGGACAAGGAATTTGCGGAACCCTGTGGGCAGCATGTGTTTGGTCTTCTACTTGCTACCGTATCCATTGTTGGGCAATATAGATACGCAAGTAATATTATTTTTCACACCTATCCCAAAAATAAAAATGTATGCAGTTTGCACAAATAAAACTGGAAACTGGAACTGGAGAAAGGGCCTGTAGGTGGGGGGGGCAGGCTGGGGGGAAGGAGGTTGAGCTGGAAGAGCCAGGGGAGTGCCCCCTGGGGCTAGCGTGTGTGGTGGTAACAACAGCCGGATGTAGTTAGAATGACGACGCAGGACCCCAACTTAAAAATTTAGCATCAACCGGTACAATTGTCAATTATGCGCTAGATCAAGTGTGGCATGACTTTTAAATGGATATTGCATGTGGTCACGTACTCCCTGGAACCCTATAGTCACCCCTTCCCTGATGTGCTAGCCCAGAACATTCTCTGCCCTAATTCGCAAGACCTTATGCTGTTTCCGTGTGCTGACAGTGGGGATTTACCAGTGTTGTCTGAGGAGGTGGTGGACAATGGCGAGACACAGGTGTCGGGGGGTGAGGTAGTTGTATGGGAAGCAAGTTACAGTGGAGACTCCTTGGGGGGACTTTCTCATGATGGGACAGATTCAACTTGGGTGGATCAGGCACAGGAACAGATGAATTTTTTGGGGGGTTTATTTAACTTTTATTTAGCAATAATAACTAGAGATGAGCGAGTAGTGAAATATTCGAAAGTTCGAAATTCGATTCGAATAGACCGCGAAATTCGACTATTCGACAGGATATCGAATCCCATTAAAGTCTATGGGAAAAAAATGCTCGCCACTTAGAAATCTCAATTCGACCACTTGGAGGTCACCAAGTCCACCCTGGAACCTCAGAAAAGGATGCCAACACTGCTGGAATGCAACTGGGACAGCAGGGGAAGCATGTCTGGGTGCATATAACGCGCCCAAGTCGCACTATTACGCCACTATCACAGCCTCTCAACAATACACTCCAAACACAATCTAACCTCTCTGTAAAGTGAGACCATACAAGGAAACCTTCTTTCCTCTACATTGCCATGGACCCCAGCCAAACTAGACAAAAAAGAAGATAAAATTTCTGCACCCCTTAAAATCACGTTGCCTATGACAACCACAGATGGCATAGGCAAGGGGGAAAGCAAATAGACCCCACCCCTAATTGTCATTGTGTGTGTGTGTGAGATGTGGTCAGACATGTCTTCTTTAAAATGTAAAAACAACTCAAACACATGCAGAAGCCTTAAAATGCCCAAATTGTTGGCGCTTGAGATGTCAGTGACCCGACCTGGCCCAGTGTCATGTCTAGCAGGTAAAGCAGTGGGGATGTTGAGGATGCGTAGGACCCGCAAAAGGCAGGAAGAGGCCGTGGGCTGGCCAGAGGCTCATGGAAAATTTTGTGGAGGCCCAAGAGGTGAGACGTCTTAAAAAATTGTGTGGAGGCTAAAGAGGTGAGACGTGTTAAAAATTATGTGGAGGCCCAAGAGGTGACACCTCTTAAAAATTATGTGGAGGCCCAAGAGGTGACACCTCTTAAAAATTATGTGGAGGCCCAAGAGGTGACACCTCTTAAAAATTATGTGGAGGCCCAAGAGGTGACACCTTTTAAAGGCTGCAGTTATCCACAGATTTGCATGCAATGTAAAATGGTTACACTCATTTTATAAAGGCAACTATCATGAAAAATCAGTTTAAATGTATTGAGGGCAGCACAGAGTATTTCTACAGAGGAAGGAGTATTCTTTTTATTTTTTTTCCTTTTTTTATATGTTATATGCTGTTGCCTTCAGTATATGAGAGTTGATTTCATGATGCTACTGCAGCCACTTAAAACGTTTTAAGTCTTGTTTTGTTTTTTTGAATACTGAGAATGCTATTTTGTACCAGATTTTGTATGTAAAGACTGAACACATTAAAATGAGAATGTTACCAAAATTATA
>ONZH01028102.1:0-34830 GCA_900303285.1 Rhinella marina | reverse complement strand
TAGTGGAAGAAGTTTGTAAAGAGGTGTCGGACGATGAGGAGACACGGTTGTCAGACAGTGGTGAAGTTGTTGTAAGGGGAGGAATTCCGAGGGGGGAGCAGACTGAGGAATCGGAGGATGACTAGGTGACTGACCCAAGCTGGGTTGATATGTCGAGTGAAGACAGTGCTTCTGAGGCGGAGGCGAGTGCTGCACCAGAACAGGTTGTAAGAGGCAGTGGTGTGGCCAGAGGGAGAAGCAGGGCCAGAGCTGGTGCATCAGCAGCAACTGTTTCACGTAGTGAAGCTCCCGTGGCGAGGCCTAGATGTTCGCAAGTCTGGAGGTTCGTTAAAGAAAGTGAGGATGACCGACGCACTGTGGTGTGCAACCTGTGCCACACCAGGATCAGCAGGGGTGCCACCACTACTAGCCTAACCACCACCAGCATGCACAGGCATATGAGTGCTAAACACCCCACTCAATGGAACCAAGGCCATTCACCACCTCCTGCGGGTCACACCACTGCTCCTTCCCCTGTGTCACTCGCTGCCTCTGCTAGTCAACCCCCTGCATCACTCGCTGCCTCTGCTAGTCAACCCCCTGCCCAGGACCCCGGCACGAGCGCCTCCCGCCAGAAAACCACACCTTCGCCTCCACGATCCTCCACAGTGTCCACCAATGTGTCCCAGCGCAGAGTTCAGCTGTCTTTACAGCAGACGCTGGAGCGCAAGAGGAAATACAGTTCCACCCACCCACATGCCCAAGCCCTCAACGTCCACATCTCCAAATTGCTGAGCCTGGAGATGCTGCCCTATAGGCTGGTAGAGACCGAGGCCTTTTGCAATCTCATGGCGGTGGCTGCCCCTCGGTATTCGGTCCCCAGCCGCCACTATTTTTCCCGATGTGCCGTCCCAGCCCTACACCAGCACGTGTCAGATAACATCATTGTGCCCTGACCAATGCTGTTTCTAAGAAGGTCCACCTAACCACGGATACGTGGACAAGTGCTGCCGGGCAGGGACACTATATCTCACTGACGGCACATTGGGTTAACTTGGTGGAGGCTGGGACCGAGAATGACCCTGGGGCCGCTCATGTACTGCCCACACCGAGGATTGCGGGGCCTACCTCGGTCACGGTCTCTCAGACGTACTATGCCTCCTCCTCCTCCACCGAATTACCATCCGTGGGCACGGCGCCTTCAGTCGGTAGCTCTAGGCGCAGCAGCAGTGCCGTGGGTAAGCGCCAGCAGGCGGTGCTCAAACTGCTGAGCTTAGGTGACAAAAGGCACACCACCCAAGAGCTGTTACAGGGCATCACGGCGCAGACCGTTCTGTGGCTGGCATCACTGAACCTCAAGCCAGGCATGGTTGTGTGTGACAACGGGCGTAACCTGGTGGCGGCTCTGCAACTCGGCAGACTGACACATGTGCCATGCCTGGCCCACGTGTTCAATCTAATAGTTCAGCGGTTCCTCAAGACATACCCCAATCTGTCTGATTTGCTCAACAAGGTGCGCCGCATCTGTGCGCATTTCCGCAAGTCCACCACAGATGCTGCCACTCTCAGGGCAGCGCAGCGCCGCCTATAACTGCCCGCTCACCGACTGTTGTGCGACGTGCCCACGAGATGGAATTCGACATTAAACATGTTACCCCAGAGTTTACCAGCAGTGCAGAGCGATTGTAGACTGCCAGATGTCAACTTCCACCAGAACTGGTAGTCAGGTCAGATTCCTCAAGTCTACAATGAGGAGTGGACGTGGATGTCTGATATCTGCCAGGTGTTGAGCAACTTTGAGGAGTCAACACAGATGGTCAGCGGCGATGCCGCCATTATCAGCCTCACCATCCCGCTGCTTTGCCTGTTGAAAAACTCACTGCTCAGCATCAAGTCGGATGCTTTGCGCTTGTCACAAGAGACGGTGGAGGAAGATACGTCGCTTGATATCCAGAGCACCCTCCGGTCTGTTTCTCAGCGCGTATCAGAGGAGGGGGATGAGGAGGAAGAGGAGGAGAATGTCGGCGAGACAGAAGAGGGTACCAGTGCTCAGTCCTTAACTCTTGAGCGTGTATGGGCTGAAGAGGAGGACTTGGAGGAGGAGGAGGAAATGGAGAGTCAGGCCAGTGAGGAGAGGGAATTCTTACGTGTTGGGACTCTGGCGCACATGGCAGACTTCATGTTAGGCTGCCTATCTCGTGACCCTCGTGTTAGAAGAATTTTTTCAACACCGATTACTGGGTGTTCACTCTCCTGGACCCACGGTACAAGCAGAACCTTTCCACTCTCATCCCTGCAGAGGAAAGGAGTATGAGAGTGAATAGATATCAACAGGCCCTGGTACACAAGCTGAAACAATTCTTCCCATCTGACGCCGCTAGCGGCAGAGGGCATGGTTCTGTGGGCCAAGTAGCGGGGGAGAGGAGGCGAGCAGGCAGCTTGTCCAGCACTGGCAGGGAAACGCTCTCCAAGGCCTTTGCCAGTTTTATGTCACCCCAGCAAGACACTGTCACCTGTCCCCAGTCTAGGCAGAGTAGGGGGGAGCTGTACAGAAAGATGGTGAGGGAGTACCTAGCTGACCATATCAACGTCCGTAACAATCACTCTGCTCCATACAACTACTGGGTTTCAAAGCTGGACACGTGGCCTGAACTGGCGCTGTACGCCTTGGAGGTGCTGGCCTGCCCTGCCGCTAGCGTGCTGTCAGAGGGGGTATTCAGTGCAGCTGGTGGCGTCATCACCGATAAGCGCACACGCCTGTCAACTGACAGCGCTGACAGGCTGACGCTTATTAAAATGAACAATGCCTGGATTTCACCAGAATTCAAATCTCCTCTGGGGGAAAGCAGCTAAAATTTAACATTACTTATGTATTCGATTCCTCTTCTCTACTCCTCCTACTCCTCCTCCTCCTCCATATCGTCTTTGCCTAACGCTGACCAAAAAAACGCCATTTTTCAGAGGTCCAACTGGCACTCTTTTACCACAATTTTTCAGGAGGGCCCCCTACAGGCCCTCTCTTCAAACAATTTTTCCAGAGGTCCCCCTACAGGCCCTCTCTCCAAACAATTTTTCCAGAGGTCCACCTACAGGCCCTCTCTCCAAACAATTTTTCCGGAGGTCCACCTACAGGCCCTCTCTTCAAACAATTTTTCCGGAGGTCCACCTACAGGCCCTCTCTTCAAACAATTTTTCCGGAGGTCCACCTACAGGCCCTCTCTCCAAACAATTTTTCTGGAGGTCTACCTACAGGGCCTCTCTCCAGTTCCAGTTTCCAGTTTTATTTGCGCAAACTGCGTAAATTTTATTTTTGGGATAGGTGTGAAAAATAATATTACCTGCGTATCTATATTGCCCAACATTGGATACGGTAGCAACAAGAAGACCAAACACATGCTGCCCACAGGGTTCCGCAAATTCCTGGTCCACAATGTCAAGGAGCTCGAGGTTCTGTTGATGAGCAACAAGTCCTTCTGTGCAGAAATCGCCCACAACGTCTCCATCTAAGAACCTAAAGACCATTGTGGAGAGAGCGGCACAGCTCGCCATCAAAGTGACGAACCCCAACGCCAGACTGTGCAGCGAAGATAACGAATAAATATCTCTGTGGTTATTTTTGCAAAATAAAAGTTAAATAAACACACAAAAAAAAAATTGATCTGTTACTGTGCCTGATCCACCCAAGTTAAATCTGTCCCATCATGAGAAAGTCTCCCCAAGGAGTCCCCACTGTAACTTGCTTCCCATACAACTACTTCACCCCCCGACACCTGTGTGTCGCCATTGTCCACCACCTCCTCAGACAACACTGGTAAATCCCCACTGTCAGCACACGGAGACTGCAAAAGGTCTTGCGAATTGGGGCAGAGAATGTTCTGGGCTAGCACATCAGAGAAGGGGTGACTATGGGGTTCCAGGGAGTATGTGACCACATGCAATCTCCTTCTAAAAAGTCATGCCACACTTGATCGAGCTCATAATTGACAATTGTACCGGTTGATGCTAAATTTTTAAGTTGGGGTCCTGCGTCGTCATTCTAACTACATCCGGCTGTTGTCACCACCACACACGCTAGCCCAGGGGGCACTCCTCTGGCTCTTCCAGCTCAACCTCCTTCCCCCCAGCCTGCCCCCTCACCTACAGGCCCTCTCTCCAAACAATTTACGTCTTAGTCCTATCTTTCTCTCTCTCCAAACTATTTTTCCGGATAGCTGCCATATACGGTATTAAACTGAGTAGTATACATAGAAGACATACCACACTTGATCAATCTCATAATTTACGACTGTACCGGTTGATGCTAAATTTTTAAGTTGGGGGTCCTGCGTCGTCATTCTAACTACATCCGGCTGTTGTTACCACCACACACGCTAGCCCAGGGGGCACTCCTATGGCTCTTCCAGCTCAACCTCCTTCCCTACAGCCTGCCCCCCCACCTACAGGCCCTCTCTCCAAACAATTTACGTCTTTGTCCTATCTTTATCTCTCTCCAAACTATTTTTCCGGATAGCTGCCATATACGGTATTAAACTGAGTAGTATACATAGAAGACATACCACACTTGATCAATCTCATAATTTACGACTGTACCGGTTGATGCTAAATTTTTAAGTTGGGGTCCTGCGTCGTCATTCTAACTACATCCGGCTGTTGTCACCACCACACACGCTAGCCCAGGGGGCACTCCTCTGGCTCTTCCAGCTCAACCTCCTTCCCCCCAGCCTGCCCCCCCACCTACAGGCCCTCTCTCCAAACAATTTACGTCTTTTTCCTATCTTTCTCTCTCTCCAAACTATTTTTCCGGATAGCTGCCATATACGGTATTAAACTGAGTAGTATACATAGAACACATACCACAATTGATCTTTACCAGGGGTGCACAACCTGCAGCCCGGGGGCCACATGCGGCCCTTGATACCATTCTGTGTGGCCCTATCCATCTGGTAACAGACATGTATGTCCATGTTTTGTGGCTGCTCACATGCATTTTTCATGTATTTCTCCCATTAGATGGGACTCCTGGAACTGTAACTAGACATTAATGGTATACACTGTGTGTTCAATCTGCCATAAATACAGTATTTAAGTTGATAATACCCCTTTAAATTTTATTTTCGGCCCTTGACGTTGGTTCAGTCGGACAATGTGGCCCCCACCCAGAAAACGTTGTGCACCCCTGATCTATACTGAACGTCACTTTTAAAAATAAGTCATTTTCCTCTCTTTCTCTCTTTTGTCTGGGTTGCAATTAAGCAGACCACGTCTGCCTAATCTAATAGTTTCCGTGTAATTGCTCCATACTGCACGTCTTTTTCCTCTCTTTCTCTCTCTCCAAACTATTTTTCCGGATAGGTGCCGTATACGATATTAAATTCAGAAGAATACATACCGTACCGGTTGATGCTACAGTTTTTCCAAATCCCTTCCGGCTGTTGTCACCACCACACACGCTAGCCCAGGGGGCACTCCTCTGGCTCTTTCAGCTCAACTTCCTTCCCCCCAGCCTGCCCCCCACCTACAGGCCCTCTCTCCAAACAATTTACCCGGATAGGGGACGTTTTAGATATTGTACTGATGTTTTTTTTGGTTCTTCTTTTAATTGCCTCCTGACCTGTGATAGGCAGAGCATGGACACGTCCCCTTAGCTGCAGTAGGAAAGACACTCCCCTGGCCAGAGCAAGCTCTTTTTCCGTTTTCCGTGGTCGAAAAATCCATGAAATATAAGGTCCCAAGATAGGGGACGTATACGGTATTAAACTGAGAAGAATCGATACCGTACCGGTTGATGCTAGAGTTTTTCCAAATCCATCCGGCTGTTGTCACCACCACACACGCTAGCCCAGGGGCACTCCTCTGGCTCTTCCAGCTAAACCTCCTTCCCCCCAGCCTGCCCCCCACCTACAGGCCCTCTCTCCAAACAATTTACCCGGATAGGGGACATATTAGATATTGTACTGATGTTTTTTTGGTTCTTCTTTTAATTGCCTCCTGACCTGTGACAGGCAGAGCATGGACACGTCCCCTTAGCTGCAGTTGGAAAGACACTCCCCTGGCCAGAGCAAGCTCTTTTTCCTTTTCCGTGGTCGAAAAATCCATGAAATATAGGGTCCCAAGATAGGGGACGTATACGGTATTAAACTGAGAAGAATCGATACCACACATGCCCCACTAGGAGAATTTGGGGTAATGGTGGGATTAGGCAGCCTCAGAGGCATCCATGCATGCTGCCCCTGCTGTTTCCTGTCCATTTCCGTGGTGTTTCCATCATTTTCTGAGGTTTCCAGGTTTTCACCCAGCCTTCCCTAGGCAGAGCCTTGGTCCCCTGCAAAAATGCTCGAGTCTCCCATTGACTTCAATGGGGTTCGTTATTCGAAACGAGCACCCGAGCATCGGGAAAAGTTCGACTCGAATAACGAGCACCCGAGCATTTTAGTGCTCGCTCATCTCTAATTGTATTCAATAAATAAAGTGTAGCTCATAAATTCCTGATTGAATGCCTCATACATGGCATACCAGCAGAGTAGAAATATATATAGCAAGCTGCAGAAACCTTAAAAAAAAAAAGAAATTATTTTTGATACCCATTCTAGAAATACAAACATTGCAGGCAATTATATAACAACCAAACTTAAAGGGGTATTCCAGTCTTTACAATATATCATACCCATTCACAGGATAGGGGATAACTATTAGATCTCTGGGGGTCCTACTACTGCTCATAACGAAAAAATCGTACCCCAGCGGTCCTTTGAATGGAGCAACAGGTCAGGCTTGCACACTGCTGCTCCATTCCTTTACTGGAGATCCAAAAATACCTATTCTCAGCTAACTCTGGGGGGGGACCTGAGGGTTACGGAGTCCCTGTTCTCGAGATCAGTAGGACCACATAGATCTAATAGTTACATCCTAGCCTGTTCATAGGGGATAACTTGCCCATGGGGACAACCCTTTAAAAGTAGTTACTAAGGATCCCTTTGTTCCTATTGATTACTGGGGGTCCTGGGGATTGTTAAATCCTGGGTTGTTCTCTAAGCGATCAAACACTCATTTAGTAGCCTTTGTGAGCCCATTTATTATTGATACATCAAGTTTAATTGATCTGTACTCTATAACCTTTTTTCAAAATACGTATGGACATTTCCAATGACTGCCTCTGATTTCAAGAGAAAAATCAAAGTTTCAAAGATTTATAATTTTGGAAACTACTTAAGCCAGACACAAATTGCACGGTGAGGAAGAAGTAAAGGAAGACAGTTGTGTGAAATATATTACAAAGCTTGTGGGTGATTATCTGTCTGATTTCACACTCTTCTTATAATATGCATATCTGAGTTCATGCAATCTGTTCAGGCAGAACACAATGGTTGCAGTTCCTAATAATGACTCACTACACATCAGACTAGGACTAACCAAGAAGATACAAAGCATGATTCTCCAAACTGCAAACACAAGAAGTTAAGGTAATACTAGGTCCCATGCATTTAAAACCATGTGGCCAATATTTAGACTATATGCTCTTTTGAACATCTCCCACTTTATTTCATTGTTCAGTATGGTATTGTCTCTTAACTATATCACAGTGAAAAATATTTTGCTTGCATATGAGTAATGCTTATTAATATTTTTAATAATGATGAACCACAGATGGTTTAGCAGAGTGTGACAAAAATACTCACGCACTGAAAGATAAAAGTTATTCTTATTCATTGAATAATCAGATCAACAAAAATGAAGAAACAGTGGTAAAGTTGTATAAGGACTTACCTAAGCACATGTGTAGATCCGTTTATAGTTGTGGTAGAACATGGGATAGTTTGCCCCAAAATGGAAGGTCTTCGATACTTCTCATCCCCGCAGCACAAAATGATGAGGAAGGCACGCCTGAAAGACTTGTTCAAAAAGGCATACAAGAAAGGGTTCAACCCTGAATTTATGTAGCCTAACCAGAGAAAAGCGGTCCACAGTTGCCCTGGTACTGTGTAGTTTATGAAAGGGTCAACCACATTGGTGATAAAAAATGGGGCCCAACAAAGGCAGAAACAACCCATGATAATACACAGTGTCTTAGCAGCTTTGGTTTCTGTCTTCATCCTGTGAGTAGTATGTTGATCAGGATGCTGATGTCGATGATCTGCTGGGGCACCAGCCCTCTGTAAAACTCCAATTTGTCTGGCATGTTCTCGGGCTGTGACGTAAATACGATAGTAAGCAAGCACCATCAAGAAAAACGGAATGTAGAAAGCTACCACTGAACATGTTATAGCATACGGCTTGTTGACCATAAAGATGCAATATGTAGAATTGGAGTCTTGGCTGAATTTTCTCTTTTCTACCTGAAAAAAAGGAAAAAAATGTGAAAGTTTATTGGTATAATAAGTAGTAAACTTTAATAAATATATTTGTTAAATACTTTAAAATAAAAAATAAGAATTCCAGCAGTAATGTAGACAGTCACAGAAAGTAAGCAATAAATATTAAATATGTTCCCTTCTTTACACAATTCTTAGACTGTAAAGCAACTGGTTGCAAAAGAAGCCCCCCTCTCCCACTGCAATATTAGGCTAGAATTGCAAAACCTCCCCACTGGCTTAGTCCTACTCTCAGCTGTCATAACTACAAAAAGTTATAGGGGTCAGAATAAAGCGATGAAAAAATAAAACTAATTTTCTTTCCAAGATTTTTATTATCAGTATCAAAATGCAAGAAAAACTATACATATAAGGTATGATAGTAACTGGTCAGTTGTATCACTCATTGAACGTCATAAATAAAAAAAATCTGTAAAACAGTCGCGGAATTGCTTTTGGTGGTGGCATTGGAAAGTACAACTAGTCCCGCAAAAAAAAAAACAAGCCCTCATACGGCTATGTGAACAGAAAAATAAAAAGGTTATGGCTCTGGGAAGGCAGGGGATGCAAAACAAACGGTGAGCCAGAGTACCCAGAAGAACTGATGCTGTTTTGAAGGTAAAGGGTGGTCACACCAAATATTGATATGATATAGATTTTTTCTTTGTCCATTCATTTTGATTTTTCGCTAACTGATAAAAAAAAACTATTAACGCTTCTATTTTAGAAAGAATTTTTACTTTGCAGCATTAACTGCTATTAATAAAACCAATTTTAATCGCTTAAATCTGTACACCAATAGATTTGTTAAACCATCACACTGAAAAAAGCCGGTAATATAATTTTTCCATCTATTTCTTTTTTTTTTTTTTGCAAGGATTAAGAATAAGAGGGAAACAGACTATTACAGATAGTGTACTGGTAGGATTGCAGCACTCTTTTTAGCCTTGTTAATAATAATCTGTCAGATTCTCTGCCTTTGTTTCCATTGTCATTCAAATTGAGCTTCCTATCGCAGAGGCTATGATAATATAGGAGGCTTTCATTTTGCCTTTAACATTCTGATTCTGGGTAATTTCTATGACTCATTCTTACAAATTTCGGCATGTGACTGTATTGCTAGAATTAATTTAATGCTTATCTGAGGGTATAAATGTGAAGCATTTATAGAAGAGGTAAGGAACATTGTTCAATATAGCTACTAAAGTGCTTGCGGTGGAATGACTCAGATTTCTCAGGGTGGATTTATAACTTCCAATATTCTAGACGCTACTAAAAAAAAAAAGATGTTCATGGAAATAACTGGAAGTAGTTTAAAACATAAACTGAAGAATGTCAATAGAATTGAAAAGTTTAACTTTACTATTCTACAAAAGGGAATCCTACAGGAGATTAGAAAAAAATCAGATACGTCTAGATGTAATGTTTTTATACTTTTTTAGCCTTACTTTGGACCAGACAACCCCTTTAGCTATTTGGAGGACTTTCTTCCCTTTTTATGGGTCGGCTCATCAAGCACTGTCATCTATCATGATATACTACACTTAACTCTTGTTAACCCTTTCCTCCCCTATGTAGAAAATAGTCCTTCACATACAGCTTAGGACATACATACGATATGTCATGCCTCCACAATTTCCTTCTCCATTGTCTAAAGGGAGATAGAGCTGTATGTTTCTATGAATTTAGAAGTAGACATGAAGGAAAGAAAGATGATTGGGACACTTCTCCTGCTTCATTATGAGATCATTACACCAGAGAGAGGTTAGAGGGAGCAGGAAAGCTACTAAGCATGTGAGTCCACCACTGAATGCAGGAGAAGGTGTATCAGAAGGATGAACAGCAGGGGGGCGCTACCAGAGAAGAAAATGAAATGTGCATACACATGTGACAATATCTTTATTGCATGTCTATTACAATAATGCTTCACTTGAAATGCCCTATTTATTGGATGGCAATGCATTTTGTGGGCTAACCCAACAAAAATTTTAAAAGTAGTATTCATCATAATAAGTTAATATGACCGAATGCACTGCTGTGAGTACTGCTAGCTGTCCTAAGACTGTAATCTAATGCATTTTAGCTATAGCTACATTAAAAAGTCAGCTGCATATCAATAACCCCATTTGATAAATAACATTATCAGGCTTTTACTAGTTACCATTTATAGCCTCTGAGCATTTTTTTCAACTCACCAAGTCTAGGATGCCAATGCTGTTCCATCCTTGCATAATCGGCAGGAATGATATAAAAGTTGGGATAATCCAACAGCCCCCAAGCATAAGCGCTATCCTTAGTGGGGTCATTTTGTTCCTGTAAACCAAAGGCTGGCAGCAGATAGCGTAGTATCTTATAAAACAAAAACAAAAAAGAGGAATAGATAAATGTACGGTCTGAACACGATACCCATAGGATTATCTCTAGGCTTGGTATGACTATCACAATATGTACTAGTAATATAAATTAAGAAATCCTATGTAACTTGCTTTCCACAAGAAGGAACATAGTGTGTGTACCAGGGGCGGACACTGACAGTAAAGGGTTCCTTGTACAAGTAGTGCTTCTTGAGTTGAGCTTTTTAAAAGTGGTGAGAAAAGGGACTGGGCTTAACGGTAAAGATCTATGTGGCTTGCCAGATTTACTATGTTACACAAGAAACTGACATAGATTTCATTTTTTGGTGCATATAAGACTTATGCCACTTAATACATTTTGTGCCTCTTACACCACAGCACTTTTGGGGTCATTTATCAAACTGGTATAAAATAGAAGTGGCTTAGTTTCCCCTTGTAACCAATCAGATTCCACCTTTCATTTTCCAAAGGAGCTGTCAACAATGAAAGGTGGAATCTGATTGGTTGCTATGGGCAACTAAGCGACTTCTACTTTACACCATTTTGATAAATGTCCACATTTATGCTAACACTGGTGTAGGAAATATCAATCTTAGTAAATCTCCCCCATTGTTTGTAGGCCAAACTGCATGTGTCCATGCAGTTCAGCCTATCATCCTACAAAGTTGATCTAGAGGAAGGCAACAAAAAACACACATGAGATCTTTAGGGAAAAAAATCTACAGAAATCTAGCAATCTATATTCATGGTGTGGGCTTTAGCCTGCTGCCTGAGCCAAATACTGTGTACTGTCCAAGACTACAGCGAACCTGAGCTAAAAGACAGGAATGTTTTCATTGCTTTTGTCTTCTCTTGTACACAGTGCTTCGATTATGTGTCACATGGTGGCCAGTATGCTGGTTCTAGGAAGCTGCTACGGGGACTAAGTATAACCAGCACAGTGTTTACAGTGACAACTGTTACCTGTACTGGGCAGAAGTACCCTGTTCTGACCTTTGAGAAGCAGACTATAAAAAATAATTCAATAAGAAAATATTCCAAAAATATCCCATCCCCCAAAAAGTTTCCTGTACAAATCTCTGTTGTACCACTGGCCAAGACCTGATTATGCAATATAATCATATATCATATATAGTACAAGAATTACCATAGGCAATGGATAACGCAAATAAAAGCAAACAATGTCTAAAACGTAACAAAGAATTTTTTAACTTTTTTTTATTTGTGTGCATAAAAAGTTTATCCCCCTCCCCAATTATGTGTATAAAACCTGAATTATTGTGGACATAAAAAAAACCCACATAATTAAATCATATTGCAAGCCCAACAAATAAAGTTATAGCTGTTCAACTAATGCCTGTGGAAAATGGCTAAACTGATTAAAATTAAAATCAGAAAGAGTTACAGTTTAGCGCAATATCCATGGAATGACCATCACCTCTACGAATAAACCACTTCTTTGTCTCTTGAAGGTTATATCTGCGCTATGCACAGTATTTTCTTAGAAAAATCATACCTAAAGGATGAATGTAACAAGTCTTGAAGCCTGGATAATTATGAACACTGGTTAGCCAATAAGGACATTAACGTTTCTGAAACCACCTATTTTGACCTTGACAAACGTTTTTTTCCCCAAATGTTAGAAAAACAGGTCCACATTCTTTACATAACAAGCCATCTCCTGTCTGTCAGTCAGGTTCCCATATCTCCAATTCCATCTTGTCACCAGCTATCTAATGCATCTTAGATTCATTTCCTTCAACTTGAAGCTCACTCTCCAGTCTATAGTATATGTCTTAGGCTCTTTTACACTTGAGCTTTCTCAAACTACAAAAAAATACTCCAATATTCAGAATTTCTGTTTCCAGTTTTGTGTAAATAACATATTTTTATGTTGTATATTCACCTGTCCTGAAACATAGAATAATGCCAGCCACTTCATTCTGAACAAATCACTGTCAGATTGTTCAGTCTGGGCTGTAATTGCTATTATTATGCTGGAATATGAGGCAGACTAAACCTTAATATCACAACTGATAGCTCTAATGTAGAATGGTTCCTGATCATCATGGCACTTCCTCTACCTAGGTCTGTGAACACATAACTGCCATACGGGAATCCATGATTAGACTATAACTCAATTCAATATATTACCACTTTGTGATGGGTGACGGCACTTACATATGCCGCACGTGTGTAATACCGCTTCCATTAAAGATCTGCAATGTATGATGTCATTTCCTTCATTATCATATGTCAGAATGTAATCATTCTCTAATATGTTACATATGGAGCAGGCATGCCATTAAAGATAAATTATATACTTTATAGACTTTTGCACAGGAAAATCATTTACGTCTTGAACCAAAACTGCGAAATATATGTGATCGCTGCTCAAACAGCATTTCCTAATTAGAATTGCTCCAATGAGCTACAGGACTGATCTAAAACTTTGGTAACTTGAAAATCCATCAGCGGTCTATACAATGATATTTTTGCCTGTTTTTTGACTGCAGGCTACAAGCACCAAACACAGCGCCATACACTGTATAACAACTATGCTTGGTACCACAGATTAGCCCCATTCAATTCACTGGGGCTGAGTTGTGCTTAGGACTTGTGACCAACGAACGTGGTGTCACATGACCTAGGCTAAGCTGCAAGAATGCTGCAGAACTACTGTAAGCATCGGTGCCTTCTCAAACAGCTGATCGGTGGGTGTCCTGGATGTCTAACCCCCACTGATCAGATACTGATAAGCTTTCCAGATAGGTCATAGGTCATCAGTAGTGTTGGGCGAACTTGCAATCTGCAAGTTCGGCGTTCGGGTTATCTAAGAATTCCGTAATGGATTCCATTACCATGGACAATTACATAATTCTATGAAGGCATGCACCACAGAAGCCTATAAGAGGCATTCCGTATTGCATTCCGTTATAATAGAAGTATATGGCCAGCATAGAATTCTATTATGACGGAATGCAATATGGAATACCTCTTTAGGCTTCCGTGGTGCATGCCTTCATAGAATTATGTTATGATCCGTGGTTATGGAATCCATTACGGAATTCTTAGATAACCTGAACACTCAACACTAGTCATCAGTAGAAAAGTCTTGGAAAACCCCTTTAACATCCATAACTATGTTTTTTTTTATTATTGGAGCTGGGCTGGCATTATGGTTTGGGCTGGCAGTGGCATTATTTGCTGCTGGTTTCTTACTTCACTTGTAAACGGAATAATTGGTTTTGTTGAAGCTTCATTTTTGGTGTTGATATTCAATGATGTTTTGCTAGAGATTTTTAAGTAAAACTTCTAAAATGTTTAATATAAATTACAATTAAAAAAAAGTGTAACTAAAAGCAATGTGTTCTACTGTGCGGTCATAAAAGAGCCAGTGTTCATAGTTCACATTTCCAGGAGGAGGAAGCTGAGCTCTGTTATACTGCTGTAAGCAAACATGCAAAGGGAGAACTGACTGGCACTTGTTCCCATGTGCTGGGAACTAAAACAAACAGCTTTCAGGAATTCTGCCAAGTGCCCTTCGATCCAGGGCACATGCATGAAAGAAGCAGATGATATGGCTGTTATAGGGCCCCTGAAAATTCAGACCAGTTTGACAGCATCCCCTATTTAAAAAAGTTGTGAGAACCTTTCCTGAGATCCCCTCTTTACAGCAGGGAAATTACAGAAAGGATGGCACTAAGACCGCCTATGATGTAGTTAGGGATGTAGTAGTATTTATACATCATGTAGAGAAGGACTTCCATTTTAATATTTGCTCTTAGGCCCCCAGATCTCTAAGTACATCCAGGCATTTGATTTAAAGGGGTTCTGCAGTTGTTTAAAACTGATGATCTATCCTCTGGACAGATCATCAGCATCTGATCGGCAGGGATCTGACACCCAGGACCCCCTGCCGATCAGATGTTTGAGAAGGCAGCTGCGCTCCAGGAACGCCGCGGTCTTCTCTGTGTTTACCGCAGGCCCAGTGACGTCACAACTAGTATCACTGGCCTGGGCGGGGCTAAGCTCTGTTCACATGAATGGAGCTTAGCTGCGGCCAAGGCAGTGATGCTACTCGTGAGGACACTGGGCCTGCGGTAACCAGTGAGAAGGCCTACCTTCTCAAACAGCTAATTGGTGGGGGTTCCGGGTGTCAGACCCCCACCGATCAGATGCTGATGATCTATCCAGAGGATAAAGAACTGCAGAACCCCTTTAAGTATCCCCATCATGTGACTGCTTGAAAAAATGTGAAGCCATCAGCTCTCATTCTCTGTTTTAGTAAGTACTCACATTCCCCAAAAATGGAGCATGTTTGTATTCCATTTTGCATTGTGCCATTCCTCTATTATTCCTATCTGTTCAGTTCTGCCAGTGGCATACTGTGCAGGGATACACCCCAACTGCTAACATGAAAATGGACTGCTAGCAATTCATTCATAAACTTCTATCAGGAATAACAGAGGAATAGTACAACATAGTTATTGGGGAATGCAAGTAGATACTAAAACAGTAGGGGAAGGGGGAAGGTTCAGGTGCTCTTTAAGAAAATTTCAGCTGCTGAGTTTTACTTGGTTAACTACTACAGGCAAGTAATCTTCCTTGATAAATATTAGAAATGAAATATATTTTATAACTGAAATCTCATGCACATAACCATATGTAAATCAGGTTTGTCACGCAACTCTATAAATCAACAGCAGGAGCCGGGACTCATATTTATCTTGTGTAATATGAATAATAACATGGACTATGGGCAAGGCTTAACAGGCTCAGCCATACCAACTTTGCAGTATGGAGCCTAGCTCCTTTATGTCAGGAAAGTAACAGTTTAGTAAATTGTTATAACCCAAGCAGATTTAATTTGTACGCCTTTGCTGAAAAGTACACGGAAATAAGGTGAAACCTCAGCACAAGATACAATTTCCATAATTAACAGAAGATTTTCTGCAGTTGATGGAGGAGTCAGATGGCTGGTAATTAAATAATGAGTCATAATGCAAAGCTGGAGAAGTGACTTTCAGATCTCTACTAGAGTCCAGAGTGGCAGGAATTATCATCTTTTCATACACAGCCTGTGTATTCTGCATTGCTGTGCAGATAACCTGTTCATTAACATTCTCTGTAGCCTGGAGAAGCTGCAAACTAATTTTTCTTCCACATTTATGCAAACCACCAAGAAAAGTTTACAGAAGTAGCAGAAGCCAAGTAAAGGGAACCTGTTGTGTTGAACAAGGTGTCTGAGCTGAAGGCAGCATGTTATAGAGGAGGAGGGGGAGCTGAGCAGATTGAGATATGTATATATATATATATATATATATATATATATATATATATATATATATATAGTTTTATGGGAAAAGACTCAGTATAACTTTTATTTTATACATTTATATCTCTGTTCTTTCTGGGCTTTGAAGTCAAGGAGTCGGTTCTGTCAGTGACTAACAACTGTCTAGGGAAGGCTAGGAAAGTGGAGGAAGCACTCCAATTTGATGCAGGAAAACAAAGGGATTCTCCGGGTTTTTAATATTGATGACCTATCCTCATGTCCTCAATGTCAATATCATGGCAGCATTGAGCAGGAGGACAGATAGGAGACGGCATGTGCATGTGCCTTCCCTTCATACAACTGATCAGCGGGGGTGCCTGGTGTCGGACCTCCACCAATCTGATATTGATGACCTATGCTGAGGAGAGGTCATCAATATTAAAAGCTGGAGAACCTCTTTAATCCTGATACAACACTTCGGCTGACGTAGCATTTTTAAGACGCATCTGAATTAAAGGGTATTGTTGATTTCCATTCCAGTTGGAATGCTGCCTTCTCCTGTTACTTTTTGGGCTACCTGTTTTGGGGTGAGTTGGACCAAAACCTTGTGAGGCGAGCACCTGTTTACTATAATTACTGGGAGTGCTGTCCAAAGTATATACTTCTCCTATTTAGGGAAGACTAGTGTCAACCACTGATAAGACCACCTCCTTAACCTCCAAGACCAGACTGAGCAGGAATTTAAATTAATGAAATACAAGTTATACTGAATAATTTTCCATAAAACAATATATCAATCTGCTCAGCTCCTTCTGTTCTAAAACATGCCGTCTGCAGCTCAGACACCATGTTCAACATGACAGGTTCCCTTTAACTTCATGCAGCAACTGGAAGTAACACACCGTACGGAGATGGAAGTGGACAGTTTCATACACTGTGTATTTGTCAAGCTAGGTTACTGTAGCTCAGCTCCTATTATGACACATTTTTATTACAATTTTGCAGACATAGTTTTATAAAAATCCACTGCATCTAACATGCCAAGGAGGTGTGCCTAGTGAGAAAGAGATGCAGTCCAAGATGCAATATTTTGCACCAAAATTGTGCCACAGTTCTACAATTTATGAACAATATAGTGCGTAGCCACTGCACATACCAGGTGCCCCTTTCTGGGAATGTCTGTCCTGATGACACAACTTGCCTGTGTTCTCCACCAATGTTGTGGGTTGCACTCTCCTGGGCTCCTTTAAGCTCTACTTGCCTCCAGCTGCTCTGGTTTCTGGGAGGTTCTGACACTCAGCAGCTTATACTCTGCATTGGCACCGCAAGGTTGTATCCAGTTCTCCACTCTGGCTACTCTGTTATCCAGGCTGTGGCTCTGGCTGAGCTGCACACCCAGTATTTGCACACACATGCACACACTGGAGCAGTATTCCTGTTTGGGTAGAATTTCTTTCCCTGGCTATTATAACAAAAGAAATATGTGAACTCTGCTGGAATATGATGTGTTACATGTGGACAGACACTTTATGGTTTTGGCAGTATACTTTGTTTGCGCTATAGCAGTCATATCACTGCCTGAAAAGTGTGGTCAGGAAGCTGATAAAGGTGTTCACTACAACCTGCCTCAGGCTGCTCTGGGGAATTATAGGCAGTGTCAGACTGGGGTTTCTTGGCCTACCAGATGAAATGTTTTTTGGGACCCAACCCTCATATCTCTTAATAATATAAAAATGAATTTCTGTCTGTCTGTCTGTCTGTCTGTTCTCTATGCGCGACCAAACTACTGGACCGATTTTCACCAAATTCGGCACACAGGTACATTAGGTGTCCGAGAAGGTTTTAGACCAGGTCTCATCTCTCTAGGACGTACCGTTCCCGAGATATTCCCAAAATATGATCTCCATTAGCCAACATTACAACTGGGAGCTTTGGTTTTAAACTCCAACTGCCATTCTCTGCAAAGACACACACAGGCAGGGCAGGTTTCCATAACAACCAGGTAATTAACAGCAGCTGAGGATCTCATCCATTTCTATTTACTGACACTGTTAAAGGTATTCCGGTTACCATAAATATAACTTATGTGTTTTTCTATTACTACAGTTCAGTAGTAATAAAAGATGTTTTCCTCCACTGCTGGGCTCATAAATAAGCATGGTATTGACCTTTAATTCAGGCCACCCTAAAAGAAGTACTTAAAACCCCCGCCCCAGGTCTCACTAAGCCACACCCCCAAACTCTGTCAGGCCACACCCCCTTTCACTCCGCAGCCAACAGAGATTGAAAAAATAAAGGTAAAAATCAACTTCTGTCAGCTGCAGGGATGGGTGGGAGGTTGACTTTCTTTCGGCAACAACACACACAAACATTAAATAAAATACATTAAATCCACCCATGCGAAGCATCTTGCTAATCCACGCCCCCGACTCTGTCAGGTCACGCCCCCTCCCACTCCGCAGCCAACGGGAATTGAAAAAATGAAGGTAAAAATAAACTTCTGTTTGCTGCAGGGGTGGGAGGGTGAATTTCTCTCTGCAACGACACACAAAAATTTTAGATGAAATAGACTAATTATAGACTACAACCGTTCGAAGCCTTTTGCTAAGCCATGCCCCGTCTATGTCAGGCCACGCCCCCTCTCACTCCGCAGCCATTCTGCAACGACACACAGAAACATTAAATGAAATAGATTAAATGCACCTATGCGAAGAGCTTTGCTAAGCCACGCCCCGACTCTGTAAGGCCACGCCCCCTCCCACTCCGCAGCCAACAGAGATTGAAAAAATAAAGGTAAAAATCAACTTCTGTCAGCTGCAGGGATGGGTGGGAGGTTGACTTTCTTTCTGCAACGACACACAGAAACATTAAATGAAATAGATTAAATACACCCATGTGAAGCGTCTTGCTAATCCACGCCCCCGACTCTGTCAGGTTACGCCCCCTCCCACTCCGCAGCCAATGGGGATTGAAAAAATAAAGGTAAAAATAAACTTCTGTTTGCTGCAGGGGTGGGAGGGTGAATTTCTCTCTGCAACGACACACAAAAATTTTAGATAAAATAGACTAATTATAGACTACAACTGTTCGAATCGTCTTGCTAAGTCACGCCCCCAACTCTGTCAGACCACGCCCCCTCTCACTCTGCAGCCATTCTGCAACGACACACAGAAACATTAAATGAAATAGATTAAATCACCTATGCGAAGCACTTTGTTAAGCCACGCCCCCAACTGTGTCAGGTCACGCCCCCTCCTACTCCGCAGCCAACAGGGATTGAAAAAATGAAGGGAAAAATAAACTTCTGTCAGCTGCAGGGGTGGGAGGGTGAATTTCTCTCTGCAATGACACACAAAATTTTAGATGAAATAGACTAATTTCAGACTACAACCGTTCGAAGCATCTTGATAATCCACACCCCCAACTCTGCCAGGCCATGCCCCCTCCCACTCCGCAGGCAACGGGGATTGAAAAAAATCAGCTGCAGGGGTGGGAGGGTGAATTTCTCTCTGCAATGACACACAAAAATCGTAGATGAAATTGACTAATTTTAGACTACGACCATTCAGTACTAATAAAAGATGTTTTTTTCCACTGCTACCCATTGCGGGTCCCCATAAATTACCATGTCATCGACCTGTAATTCATGCCACTCTGACCCCCGCCCCAGATCTCGGGAAACCACGCTCCGACTCTGTCAGGCCACGCCCCCTCCCACTCCGCAGCCAACGGGGATTGAAAAAATGAAGGTAAAAATCAACTTCTGTCAGCTGCAGGGGCGGGAGGGAGGTTGGATTTCTTTCTGCAACAACATACAGAAACATTAAATGAAATAGATTAAATATACCCGTGCAAAGCAATGTTTTCTTCCACTGTTACCCATGGCGTGTCCTCATAAATTACCATGGCATCGACCTGTAATTCTGGCCACCATCAAAAGAAGGACTTAAAACCCTACCCTAGGTCTTTCAATGTCACGCCCCCGACTCAGTCAGGCCCTCCCACTCCGCAGCCAATGGAGATTGAACAATTGAAGGTAAAAATCAACATCTGTCAGCTGCAGGGATGGGAGGGAGGATGACTTTCTCTCTGCAACGACACACAGAAACATTAAATGAAATAGATGAAATATACCCAGGCGAAGCCGGGTCTTTCTGCTAGTAATCAATAAAGTCTAATAGGTTTTGATTAAAAGAAAAAGACCCTAGCAGCAAGTGAATGGTTCCAAAGGCAGCTCCAATTTTTTTTCTCCTGGCCTTTTCGGACCCACTATAGTATCAGAGCCTGGGCCCACCATAGGATCATCTGGCATTCGGGTGGGCCGGAATCGATGATTATAGGAGACTTGCATCATGCCTTAAATAATCCCGTGCCGCCTGCAGTTTCAAAAGAATGCCCAAAAGTAAGATGATCCCATGGGGACAGGGGAACATCAAAAAGTACTGTATTTTTCGCTTTATAAGACACACTTTTTTCCCCCAAAAGTAGGGAGGAAATTGCCGTGCGTCTTATAAAGCGAATACTAGTGAGTGCTTCCATTATGGAAGCGCTCACTAGTATGTAATAGGTGCCGGGAGCGGGGTAACATACTCACCCTCCTGCGCTGCAGCTCCACTCCGGGTCCAGCCCTGTCTTCTCTTGCTGGTGCTGCACTGTCCTGACCGTGTACAGCGGAGCCACGGCGCAGGAGAGGTGAGAGAGTTTTTTATTTTATCTTTATGGGGCTGATGGGTTGATCTGAGGTCTGATGGGGGCACAGTGGGCTCATCTGAGGTCTTATGGGGCACAGTAGGCTGATCTGAGGTCTGATGGGAGCCCAGTGGGCTAATATGGGGGCACAGTGGGCTGATCTGAGGTCTGATGGGGGTAGAGTGGGCTAATATGGGGGCACAGTTGGCTGATCTAAGGTCTGATGGGAGCACAGTGAGCTGATATGGGGGCTGATCTGAGGTCTGATGGGGGCAGAGTGGGCTGATATGGGGGCTGATGGGCTGATCTGAGGTCTGATGAGGGCACAGTGGGCTGATATGGGGCACAGTGGGCTGATCTGAAGTCTGATGGGGCAGAGTGGGCTGATATGGGGGCACAGTGGGCTGATATGGGGGCTGATGGGCTGATCTGAGGTCTGATGGGGGCACAGTGGGCTGATATGGGGGCACAGTGGGCTGATCTGAGGTCTGATGGGGGCACAGTGGGCTGATATGGGGGCTGATTGGCTGATCTGAGGTCTGATGGGGGTCTGACATGGAGGGCTGATGGGATTATGACATGGAGGGATGATATGGGGGTCTGATGTGATATCCTGAAATTTATGGGGGGTCTGATATGAGGTCTGATGAAAAATTTTTTTTTTTTATTTTCCTAATCTAAAATCTGGGGTGCGTCTTATCATCGGTTGCGTCTTATAAAGCGAAAAACACGGTAAGTGTTATTACATAAACAACTGGCCATTTGTACTGAATACATTGTAAATGTGGTAGTAAAAAAATATGCATTTGACCATGCATTACATGGGACAAAGTATTGGGTAACATACAAATTACAAATACAGGAGCTTATAGGAAAAGGCAATCCAGCTCTATAACTTTTCGTGGTCTGCCATGTCATTACTAAGGGTGCATCTACACAAACAGACTATCTGACCAATTTCTGTCCAATCACACCAATACTTGTTGTGTATAATAAAGATCTGTGAGTGTCAGATAATTTGTTGGTGTAAATGCACCCTAAGTTTCAGTGGTTCCTAAACACTTACAAAAAATACCACTGAAAAATACCACTCCCAGTTGACTGTGGAATAGGATTGAAGATATTTAATGAACTGACTTGTTCTAATGGTGACATCCTTTCAAAATACCATGCTGGAATTCACTGAGCTCTTTAGAACGAGCCATTATTTCACAGATGTTTGTAAAGGCAGACTGCATGGCTAGATGCTGGATTTTATACACCTGTGGCAATCGGACTGAAAGAAACACCTACATTTAATGATTCAGAGGTGTGCCTAATTACTTTTGCCCATGTAGTGTATCTATATAAAGTTTAATGGTCTGGAGTCTCTGACGTATCTGTTCACCTTATTGTTACCACCGAAAGGGTGTTTTCTACATCATTAAGAGATATCATATTGCTAGGATACTATCACACTATCCCTAGGTATCCATCTGCCAGGATTTCCATGATACTCAGAATGAAGGGGTCAGGGTGCTAGTTAAGTATTGCTCTTTTGCTAATATTTCTAGGACAAGGATGCTTCGACCTATCTGCTGTCACTTAAATGAAACTAAATTGCAGTTTCATGCGCAATTAACATATTGTAATCAACAGATTTACTTTAAACAATAACATATCTGGCTGTTCCCAGCAACCACAAAGGTGAAAATAGGAATTTACTGCGTACAGATTGGCTATAACAAGTCCATTGGTTGCAGTAAGCACCTGCATGCTTTGTTGTGCTGCAGGCAGATGAACTTTCATTATTCAAGGTTACAACCATTCAAGGATGTAGTGCTCTCTATAAATGAACTAGAACTCCTATAGTTATGTATAATGAAATTAATCAACATTGAACCTAAAAATAAAGTGAAGTTCCCATAAGTCGAGCCTACTGTTCTCACTAAAAAATATATATTTTACAATACAAGGATGTGCATACAGCGGTGCTTGTAAGTTTGTGAACCCTCCTAAATTTCTACATAAATGTGGCCTAAAACAAAGTCAGATTTTCGCACGTCCTAAAAGTAGAAAAAGGAAACCAAATTAAACAAATGAGTTAAAATATTGGAAAATGATCCAATATCACATGTGGCAAAAGTATTTGCTTTCAGTGTTTGAGGTGACCTAGAGATGAGCGAACCACTCCAGATTCGGTTCGGTTAAGGTTCGGCAAATTTTTTTTTTTAAAGTAATTTTATTGTTGCACAGTCCCCTGGCTCATTGATTTCTGCAAAATACCTGTGGGATCAAATGCTCACTTCATCCCTTAAAAATACATTGAGGGGTGTAGTTAATGATATGGGGTCACTTATTGTGTGTTCCATTTATTACTTCACCCCAGAGCCTTAACAGTTGTCAGCACAAACTGCAAAAATCACAATGGGTCTCAAATTTGCATAGTGCTGTTTTACTCCTGAGCTCTATGGAATGTCCAGGCAAAAGAGTAGGGTATATCTAAAGCCAAAAAGCACAGCATAATAAGAACTGAATTGACTTTTCACACTGGCACACAATGGGCACAATATATTGGGCACTGAATTGGCATATCTGTGTAAAACTTCCAATTTTCACTTTGCACCATCTACTGTAAACTGATTTTTGCAAAACATCTGTTGGGTCAAAAGGTTCATTAAACTGAATGGTAAATACTGTGAGGGATGTAGTTTCTAAAAAGGGGTCATTTCTTGTTTTTTTTTTTTAAATTTAACCTCAGAGCCTCAGCAGTTTTCGGCCAGTGCAGTATAAATCGCCAAGATAGGCCTCAAATGTTCATGGTGCTGCTTCCCTTCTGAGACCTACTCTGTGTCCATACAGCATTTTACAATGATATACGGGGTGTTGCTGTAATCAGGAGAACATGTGTAATAAATTATGGGGTGATTTTCTCCTAAAACAACATTTTCTTGTTAAAAAAATAATTTTTTAAAATTTTAACAGCCAAGTGTTTATAAATTCTATGAAATACCTGTTGGGCCAAGGTGCTAACGGGACTCTTTTAAAATTCCTTAGGTGGTGTACTTTCTGAAATTATTATTACTGATATTTTTAGTGGGTTTCCACTGTAGGGTTCACTAAAAATATGGCATGGCACCTGAAAGCTATCCATCTTAAAAGCAGATAAATTCAAATATTGAAAACTGCAAATTTTTCAAAATGTTCTGTACATTTTGTAATTTTTTTAATAAATAAAGGTAAAATATATCAACTTAAATTTGCCACTGTCATCAAGTACAAAAGAAACAATCTCAGAATTGCTTGGATAGGTAAAAGCATTCCAAAGTTATTACCACACAAAGTGACATGTCAGATTTTCATAAAATAGCCAAGGTCAGGAAGGTGAAAAATGGCAGAGTGTGAAAGGAAATATGGTAATTATAGTTCTTGTGCCATTAGTGGAGAAATAAATATGAAGCAATTTAAAAAAAAAAAAAAGCCATGTTATTTTGTCAACCATCACTACACTTTATGGTAAATATGAAGAACTGCTGCACTCCTTTATCTGATGCAAGTAGTTACAAAAATTTATTGTGGTCAATAACAGTCGTCCAATTCATATATAATAAGCAAGTATATCCAGAATACATATAATAAACAGATGATGTTTCAGTCCCAATCGGACCTTTATTTTGTCATATCTGGGAAAGAGGGACAATAGTAAACACCAGAGAGATCATTTCCAAATACTGTACATAGTTACATAGTTAATACGGTTGAAAAAAGACACATGTCCATCAAGTTCAACCAAGGGAGGGGGTAGGAGTGATGAAGGGGAGGGGGACAGGTAACCTTAAGACATGACTCTACATTTCTTAATATGTGGTGACCTTCTTTTTCTCTAAGAATTTATCTAAGCCTGTTTTGAAGCCCTCAGCTGTCTTTGCTGTGACCAGCTGCTGCGGTAGATTCACAGATTCACAGTTCTTATAGTAAAGAAGGCTTGTTGCCCCTTGATTCTGAACCTTTGCTTCTCCAGGCGGAGGCAGTGCCCCCTTGTCTTTTGAGGGGATTTTACCTGGAACAGTTTTTCACCATATTTTTTGTATGGGCCATTTACATACTTATATAGGTTGATCATGTCCCCCCTTATACGTCTCTTCTCAAGACTAAACAAGTTTAACTCCTTTCTTCATAGCTAAGATGCTCTATGCCCCTTATCAGTTTAGTTGCCCGTCTCTGCACCCTTACCAGCTCCAGGACATCCTTCCTATAAACCAGAGCCCAGAACTGAACAGCATATTCCAGATGAGGCCGTACTAATGCTTTATACAGTGGTAATATGACATCCCTGTCCCGCGAGTCCATGCCTCTTTTAATACATGAAAGTAGAAACAAATAAAAATCTATAATAGTAGATACCCGGAAGAAACACCGAGTGTCCCTTTCCAAATGGACAATGTCCTGGAGAAAGGGAAAACTCCTAGGGGCGCCCAGAAAGTTTATTCCAAAAACACTAATAATAATAATAATAATAATGATACTTCTTCTAAGAAATTATTACTGAACGTATCACTGTTACTTACTTCACTGGGGAGGGAGGTACAGAGCAGTTAAAAAACCACCTGGACCAGCCACAAGAAATATTTATACAGAAATGAGGGGGGTTTAACAGGAAGTCCCTCTCACCCGGAGGTGTTTGGAAATAGGGGATTTCCTGTTCCCATATACACACAATAAAAAATAATTACCCTGTATATAACATATAATATAAAACATATAGTTTAAAAACATAATAGGAGAAAAAAACCCCATAGAACCTAAATGTTACTAGCCATAAATATGATAAAATATATTTACTCCGTTGGTGGTAATAGTGGTGATCCTCACGGAGTCTCGTGTGGCGTGCATTCCACAGTGGAATGCATATATGTGCCGGATGTGAGGAAGAGCTCTATTCCTCTTCCGGTGGGGGTACAGGTATCTCCGATGCGCTCCAAACTGAAGCGCATCGGAATGAGGACACCATCCTCCAAACGGAAGTAGGAAGAAGGGAGAGTTCCGATGCGCTCCAGCGTCGGGACCCGGAGGTGGGGGTGAAAGAGTGAAAGAAGTTGATATGCGCTCCAAGCTGGAACGCACTGGGACCGCAAAGCAAGTGGTCTAGCATGATCCAAGTGTGAAAAGAAGGCATATATTAATATAGTCAAATGGCCATTACTAAGTTAAAAGAAAAAGTAGATAGATAATTGAATCATATTCAAAGGATTCTAGTTATTGGATGGGTATTTTTAGGTCTACTTAGGGTTATATTTAGTAATGGGGATAGAAGGAAATAAATATATAATTGATAAGGGATAAATTAATTAATAATTAATGAACTAATAAAATATATATATATATATATATATATATATATTTATTTTATTTATTTTTTTTTTTTTTTGGATGCATATTATACACCAAAAATATACACATATATATATATAAATGATTGAATTATTTTGAAAGAACATATCACTTTGTTTTAAAAGGACATGTAGTGTAATGTAATTTAATTTAATCAAATAATTAAATAAATAAATTAATTTGATAGAAATTAATGAAATCTATATCAAATATTAAATGCGAGTTTTCAATAATTATTATGTTCTAAGGACTCGTTCAAGCCAAAAGGGATTTGGGAATTAAAACGGAAAATCCAATACATTTCCTTCCGAAACAGACGTTGAAAGGATTGTGGGACCCATTATGTATTTCTGTAATAGATTATCGACATAAGCGGAAATATTAGAAGTAATAGAATCGATACCGGATATTATTGGTCTTCCGGGAGGGTTCACGAGGGACTTATGAATTTTAGGTAAAAAATAAAAGTACGGGATTGATGGATGGTCAACCATAAGAAAATTCTTTTCTTGTTTATTCAATACTTTCTCTTCGTATCCGGATAATATCAAAGTGTTGCATGCTTTTTTGAAGACTGAAGTTTGCTAGTGGTTTGTAATAAGCCTGATCTGATAGGATGTTTAGAGCTTCCTTATTATAGTAATCAGCATCCATAATAACCACCCCACCTCCCTTATCGGCTCCCCCCTTCCCGCCCAGCGCCGTACATGTACGGCGCAGCGGGACGTGACTTGCCGCCCAGTGCCGTACAGGTACGGCGCGCTGATCAGGCGGGTGCAGGAGCTGTGCCCGCCCGATCATCGGCGGGGGTCCGGCAGTGCCCAGGTGCCAGACCCCTGGGGAATGCGCCAGCATCGGTGAAAACACCGATGCCGGCGCATTAACCCTTCATGTGCCGCGGTCAGCGCTGACCGCGGCACATGAGGTGTGCGCATATTCAGGATGGCGAGCGGGGGGGCCATCGGGTCCCCGCGCTGCTGTGACGGTGACCCGATGGCTTGGATGGCAGCCCGATGCCTTCCTTAGGCATCGTGGCTGCCATCCCTACGAGCCTGTGCGATCCAGCCCCCTGGATCGCACAGGAAGCAGGCTGTAAGTGTATTACTGTGAGTAATACACTTACAGCCAATGCAATACAATACAACAGTATTGTAATGCATTGTGCAGGGGATCAGACCCCCAAAAGTTGAAAAAAAGGTGAAAAAAAGTTAAAAAATAAAGTAAAAAAAAATAATAATAAAAGTTTCAAGTAAAAAAAAGAAAAACGCCATTTTCCCCCAATAAAGTAAAAAAAATGTTAAAAAAAGAAAAAAAAAGAAAAAGTAGGCATATTAGGTATCGCCGCATCCGTATCAACCGGCTCTATAAAAATATCACATAATCCATCCCGCCAGGTGAACACAGTAAAAAATAAAAACAGTGCCAAAACAGCCATTTTTTGGTCACCTTCCCCCACAAAAAGTGTAATACTACGCGATCAAAAAGGCGTATTTACCCCAAAATGGTACTAATAAAATCGTGATCTTGTCCCGCAAAAAATTATACCCTACCTAAGACAATCGCCCAAAGAATAAAAAAAATATGGCTCTTAGAAAATGGCAACACAAAAAAAAGATTTTATTCTGTTCAAAAATAAATCTAATGTGTAAAACTTTCCAAAAATAAAAAGTTAGACATATTGGGTATCGCCGCATCCGTAACAACCTGCTCTATAAAAATATTACATGAGATGGCCCCCCAGACGAATGCTGTAAAAATTTTTTTAAAAAACTATGCCAAAATATCCATTTTTTTCCCTCTTGCCTCACAAAAAGTGTAATAGCAAGCGATCAAAAAGGCGTATTTGACCCAAAATGGTACCAATCAAACCGTCATCTTGTCCTGCAAAAATGATACCCTACCTGAGACAATCGCCCGAAAACTGAAAAAAATATGGCTCTCTGAAAATGGCAACACAAAATAAAGATTTTATTCTGTTCAAAAATGCATCTAATGTGTAAAGCTTTCTAAAAATAAAAATGTTAGACATATTGGGTACCGCCGCGTCCATAACAACCTGCTCTATAAAAATATCACATGATTTGCCCTCTCTGGTGAATGCTGTAAAAAATTTTTTTTAAAAACTATGCCAAAACAGCTATTTTTTTTCACCTTGACTCACAAAAAGTGTAATATCAAGCGATCAAAAAGTCCCCAAAATGGTACCAATGAAAACATCAGCTCATCCCGCAAAAAACGAGCCCCCACATAAGACAATAACTCAAAAAAATAAAAATCAGTGGCTCCCGCAAACCATTCCATCAAAATCTGTGTTGTAAAATCCATATGGCGCTTCTTCTGTTTTGAGTCCTGCCATGTGCCCCCACATCAGTTTACCACAACATATGGGGTGTTGCCGTATTCAGGAGAAAATGGGTAACAAATTATGGGGTGCTTTTCTCCGGTTACCCCTTATGAAAATACAAAAAATTTGGGGCTAAAGCAACATTTTATTGGAAGAAATGAAATTTTTCATTTTCACAGCCAAGTGTTTCCAAATTCCGTAAAACACTTAGGGGGTCAAAGTGGCCAGTACCCCCCTTAATATATTTGTTGAAGGGTGTAGTTTCCAAAATGGGGTCACTTTTTGAGGGTTTCCACTCTAGGGGTACGTCAGGGTCTCTCAATTACAAAATGGTGCCTAAAAACTATTCTAGCAAAATCTGCCTCCAAAATCCATATGGCGCTCCTTTCCTTCTGACCACTGCCACAAACCCATAGAGACGTTTACCACCACATATGGGGTATTTCTGTAAACTGCAGAATCAGAGCAATGTATATTGAGGTTTATTTTGCTGTTAACCCTTACTGTGTTGCAAGAAAAAAATTATTAACATGAATAATCTACCAAAAAAGTGAAATTTTGAAATTTCACCTCCATTTACTTTTAATTCTTGTGGAACACCTCAAGGGTTAACAAAGTTTGTAACAGCAGTTTTTTTATAATTTGAGGGGTGTAGTTTCTAAAATGGGGTCATTTATGGGGGGTTTCATTATGTAAGCCCCTCAAAATCACTTTATATCTGAATTGGTGCTTAAAAAAATGGTTTTGGAAAATTTGGTGAAAATTTGAAAAATGGCTTCTAAACTTCTAAGCCCTCTAACGTCCTAAAAAAGTAAAATGACATTTATAAAATGATGGCAACATAAAGTAGACATATGGGGAATGTAAAATAATAACTATTTTTGGAGGTATTACTATGTATTTTGAAAGTAGAGAAATTGAAATTTGGAAATTTGGAAATTTTTCCAAATTTTTGGTAAATTTGGTATTTTTTAAAAAATAAAAATGAAATATTTTGCCAAAAATTTACTACTGTCGTGAAGCACAATATGTGACGAGAAAACAATCTCAGAATGGCATGCATAAGTAAAAGCGTTCCAAAGTTATTACCACATAAAGTGACACATGTCAGATTTGTAAAAAATGGCCTGGGCAGAAAGGTGAAAACAGGCCCGGGGTTGAAGGGGTTAATCACTATTCTTTTATTTTCAGAGAGGTTTATAATTGCTTTTTGTTGTATTTTGGTGAGGTTAAATTTAGAGACCGCCTCAACTCCCATCGTTCGAATATCTATAAAAAATATGCAAAACATAGTGTCTCTAGGCACTTTGCACAAATGCATGGGGCTAATGAAGCTCTCCTTAATCTTATACCCATTGAATGGGTCCCGCAATCCTTTCAACGTCTGTGCCGGAAGGAAATGTATTAGATTTTCCGTTTTAATTCCCTTATCCCTTTTGGCTTGAACGAGTCCTTAGAACATAATAATTATTGAAAACTCGCATTTAATATTTACTATTTGATATAGATTTTATTAATTTCTATCAAATTAATTTATTTATTTAATTATTTGATTAAATTAAATTACATTACACTACATGTCCTTTTAAAACAAAGTGATATGTTCTTTCAAAATAATTCAATCATTTATATATATGTGTATATTTTTGGTGTATAATATGCATCCAAAAAAAAAAAAAAAAAATATATATATATATATATATATATATATATATATATATTTATTAGTTCATTAATTATTAATTAATTTATCCCTTATCAATTATATATTTATTTCCTTCTATCCCCATTACTAAATATAACCCTAAGTAGACCTAAAAATACCCATCCAATAACTAGAATCCTTTGAATATGATTCAATTATCTATCTACTTTTTCTTTTAACTTAGTAATGGCCATTTGAATATATTAATATATGGCTTCTTTTCACACTTGGATCATCCTAGACCACTTGCTTTGCGGTCCCAGTGCGTTCCAGCTTGGAGCGCATATCAACTTCTTTCACTCTTTCACCCCCACCTCCGGGTCCCGATGCGTTCCACGCTGGAGCGCATCGGAACTCTCCCTTCTTCCTACTTCCGTTTGGAGGACGGTGTCCTCATTCCGATGCGCTTCAGCTTGGAGTGCATCGGAGATACCTGTACCCCCACCAAAAGAGGAATAGAGCTCTTCCTCACATCCGGCACATATATGCGTTCCACTGTGGAACGCATGCCACACGAGACTCCGTGAGGATCACCACTATTACCACCAACGGAGTAAATATATTTTATCATATTTATGGCTAGTAACATTTAGGTTCTATGGGGTTTTTTTTCGCCTATTATGTTTTTAAACTATATGTTTTATATTATATGTTATATACAGGGTAATTATTTTTTATTGTGTGTACATGGGAACAGGAAATCCCCTATTTCCAAACACCTCCGGGTGAGAGGGACTTCCTGTTAAACCCCCCTCATTTCTGTATAAATATTTCTTGTGGCTGGTCCTTTGTTTGTACTGCTCTTGAGAAAGGGGTCTTAACCCCGAAACGCATTGAGCCATTTCTTTTGCACATTTAATAAAAGCGACTTCCTGAAAATCGGAGCCCTGATGACCATTCTTCTGGGACGGGGAAGCCTTTTGTGACAACTGACAAGCGATCTTGGCGGGGGAGGAGGTGGTCCAGGTGGTTTTTTAACTGCTCTGTACCTCCCTCCCCAGTGAAGTAAGTAACAGTGATACGTTCAGTAATAATTTCTTAGAAGAATTATTATTAGTGTTTTTGGAATATACTTTCTGGGCGCCCCTACGAGTTTTCCCTTCCTCCAGGACATTGTCCATTTGGAAAGGGACACTCGGTGTTTCTTCCGGGCATCTACTATTATGGATTTTTATTTGTTTCTACTTTCTTATCTTTGCAGTCCACTGGTGTGCACTGCTGACATACCCTAGGGTGCTGCCTATTTTATCATATTTGTAAATCTTAATATTTCACTATAAAACAGTCCCTTGGCGCTTCACTACCTCGCTGTTTTTCTGTTTCTCATTTTATTCTTTTAATACATGACAATATCCTGCTGGCCTTAGAAGCAGCCGATTGACATTGCATGCTATTCTGCAGTCTATGGTCTACAAGGACACCCAGATCCTTCTCTACAAGTGACTCTCCCAGTGTTACTCCCCCTAGGACATAGGAGGCATGCAAGTTGTTAGTACCCAGATGCATAACTTTACATTTATCCACATTGAATCTCATCTGCCAAGAGGATGCCCAAACACTCAGTGTGTCCAAGTCAGCTTGTAACTTCTGCACATCTTCCATAGACTGGACTCTACAACAAAGCTTAGTGTCATCTGCAAAAATTGAAACAGTGCTGTTAATTCCTCCCTCTATATCATTAATAAATAAATTAAATAAAAGTGGACCCAGCACTGAACCTTGGGGTACACCACTTATAACTGGGGACCATTCAGAGTAGGAATCATTCATCACCACTCGCTGAGTACGCTCCTTCAGCCAGTTCTCAATCAGTTACAGAGTAGATTTTCTAATCCAACCGACCTTAATTTACCCGTCAGACGTCTATGAGGGACAGTGTCAAACGCTTTTGCAAAGTCCAAATACACAATATCCACAGCCGCCCCTCTATCCAGACTTCTACTCACTTCTTCATAAAAACCAATCAGGTTAGTCTGACAGCTTCTGTCCTTAGTAAAACCATGCAGGTTATCACTTATAATACTATTATCCAAAACATATGGAGCCTTATTCACTTTTACTTTGTTTAGCTTAGCTTTGACCATATCTATATTTAACCAGTTGAGTATATTACATGAAGTATCACCAGCACTTACTCTACCGACAGCAGCTCCCACCTCTTCATGTGTATATACAGAACTAAAGAACTCATTCAGTAGCTCCGCCTTTTCCTGATGCCCAGTAATCAATTCCCCATCACTATTATTCAGGGGTCCTACATGCTCTGACCTAGGTTTTTTTGCATTTATATATTTGAAGAATTTTTGGGGATTGGTTTTGCTATTAGAGATGAGCGAGCATACTCGTCCGAGCTTGGTGCTCGTTCGAGTATTAGGGTACTCGTAAGTGCTCGCTGCTCGGACGAGTATCTCGCCATGCTCGAGGAAATGGCAACTTCCGCATTGTGCATTTTTGGCGCCTAAAAACGAAGCCAATTACAAGCCAGGAGACTCTGCGGTACACCCAGCATCACGTGGGGCCCTTACATGTCGATAGCAGGGGTTGGCTGGTCTGACCAGGTGACCCTGGAATATACTAGTGACTGGCCGCGGTGCTTGGCTCAGATGCTGTCTGGATGTCGTTAGGGATAGAGCTGCTGCCTTTCAGGGAGAGAGTTAGGGCCTGCATTTAGTTCTCTGTTAGGCAGGAATCACCCACAAATAACCCAACAGCCCTTCTAAGGGCTACAAGACATTTTTTTTGTCTCCTGACTTGGCTGGCTGGCTGGCTGGCACTAGTAGTGCAGCTATCGCCATATATAACCCCTTTTTTTAATGTTATATCTCAGTGATACAAATCCATTTCACACAGCAGTGTGGAACCATTCTGTGTGTCACAGTTCAGCTGTCCACTCACTCCAATCCATATTTTCTGTCCAGGTGACACTTTCTGTACGTCACTTAATACAACCAAGTCTTTTGCTGCCTGTCACGTATATAGCTTGATCCCAAAAATCTCTGTGTGACATTTGTCTGGTTCGCAGTCTAAATAGCCACCGTCAGTAGGTTGTCAGTTAGCTCTACGATAGTTTCTGCACGTCACGTTACCAAAAAAACAAAACTCCAAAAAAAAAAAATTAAAAAGAAATAGTTTTTAAGTTGTCTTAGCTCAGTGATACAAATCCATTTCACACAGCTGCGTGGAACCATTCTGTGTGTCACAGTTCAGTACACTCACTCCAATCCGTATTTTCTGTCCAGGTGACACTTTCTGTACGTCACTTAATACAACCAAGTCTTTTGCTGCCTGTCACGTATATAGCTTGATCCCAAAAATCTCTGTGCGACATTTGTCTGGTTCGCAGTCTAAATAGCCACCGTCAGTAGGGTGTCAGTTAGCTCTATGATAGTTTCTGCACGTCACGTTCCCAAAAAAACAAAACTCCAAAAAAAAATAAAAAAAAAATAGTTTTTTAGTTGTTTTAGCTCAGTGATACAAATCCATTTCACACAGCTGCGTGGAACCATTCTGTGTGTCACAGTTAAACTGTCCACTCACTCCAATCCGTATTTTCTGTCCAGGTGACACTTTCTGTACGTCACTTAATACAACCAAGTCTTTTGCTGCCTGTCACGTATATAGCTTGATCCCAAAAATCTCTGTGCGACATTTGTCTGGTTCGCAGTCTAAATAGCCACCGTCAGTAGGGTGTCAGTTAGCTCTACGATAGTTTCTGCACGTCACGTTCCCAAAAAACAAAACTCCAAAAAGAATTTTTTTAAAAAATAGTTTTTTAGTTGTTTTAGCTCAGTGATACAAATCCATTTCACACAGCTGCGTAAAACCATTCTGTGTGTCACAGTTCATTACACTCATTCCAATCCGTATTTTCTGTCCAGGTGACACTTTCTGTACGTCACTTAATACAACCAAGTCTTTTGCTGCCTGTCACGTATATAGCTTGATCCCAAAAATCTCTGTGCGTCATTTGTCTGGTTCGCAGTCTAAATAGCCACCGTCAGTAGGGTGTCAGTTAGCTCTACGATAGTTTCTGCACGTCACGTTCCCAAAAAAACAAAACTCCAAAAAAAATTTTTTTTTAAAATAGTTTTTTAGTTGTTTTAGCTCAGTGATACAAATCCATTTCACACAGTTGCGTGGAACCATTCTGTGTGTCACAGTTCATTACACTCATTCCAATCCGTATTTTCTGTCCAGGTGACACTTTCTGTACGTCACTTAATACAACCAAGTCTTTTGCTGCCTGTCACGTATATAGCTTGATCCCAAAAATCTCTGTGCGACATTTGTCTGGTTCGCAGCCTAAATAGCCACCGTCAGTAGGGTGTCAGTTAGCTCTACGATAGTTTCTGCACGTCACGTTCCCAAAAAAACAAAACTCCAAAAAAAAAAAATAAAAAAAATAGTTTTTTAGTTGTTTTAGCTCAGTGATACAAATCCATTTCACACAGCTGCGTGGAACCATTCTGTGTGTCACAGTTCATTACACTCACTACAATCCGTATTTTCTGTCCAGGTGACACTTTCTGTACGTCACTTAATACAACCAAGTCTTTTGCTGCCTGTCACGTATATAGCTTGATCCCAAAAATCTCTGTGCGACATTTGTCTGGGTCGCAGTCAAAATAGCCACCATCAGTAGGGTGTCAGTTAGCTCTACGATAGTTTCTGCACGTCACGTTCCCAAAAAAACAAAACTCCAAAAAAAAATTTTTTTTAAAATAGTTTTTTTCTTGTTTTAGCTCAGTGATACAAATCCATTT
>ONZH01028101.1:0-11983 GCA_900303285.1 Rhinella marina | reverse complement strand
GGCTCAACTAAAGCCATTTCACTGTATTCTCAGTCGGACAAAGTCATTGGTGGTGTAACCGCCATGCTGTGTCAGGCTAAATTTTTGGGTGCTTCACCAGCTACCGCATACTAACTCAGTCACTCTGTTGTCACCGCCGCCATACAGGGTCACGAAAAATGTTTATGTGGTTCGCCTGCTCCCGCAGTGTCACTCGCTCACTCTGTTGTCACCACCATAGTGGTTTGCACTATAGCAGCCCAAGTCTGCACATTCCCCTTTTTATCTCCAAGTGATCTATACTGCACGTCACGTAAAAAAATAGGTTCTTTTGCTCTCAGTGATACAAATCCATTTCATAAAATCCTTTCTTTCTCTTTAACTGATCTATACTGAACGTCACTTTTAAAAATACGTCTTTTTCCTCTCTTTCTCTCTCTCCAAACTATTTTTCCAGATAGGTGCCGTATACGGTATTAAACTGAGAAGAATACATACAACACATGCCCCACTTGATCGATCTCATAGTTGACAACTGTACCGGTTGATGCTACATTTTTAAGTTGGGGTCCTGCGTCGTCATTCGAACTTCATCCGGCTGTTGTCACCACCACACACGCTAGCCAAGGGGGCACTCCTCTGGCTCTTCCAGCTCAGCCTCCTTCCCCCCAACCTGTCCCCCACCTACAGGCCCTCTCTCCAAACAATTTACCTGGGTAGGGGACGTATTAGATATTGTACTGATTTTTTTTTTGGTTCTTCTTTTAATTGCCTCCTGTGATAGTGCGATAGACTCGATTCAATAGAATCGAACCCAGGTCAACTGCTTGGGAAGTAGCTATGCTCACCACCTTACCACCAACAGCCACAGCAACTGATAAGAACAGATACTAAACTTGATGTAAGCCAACATTTCAACAATCGATACCGGCGTTCGGCCACCCTGAGTATTTCACATACTCTGACCGAGTCTGACCCTGAGGCCGCTCATGCACTGCCCACTTGGAGGATTGCGGGGCCTACCTCGTTCACGGTTTCTCAGAATTACTATGCCACTTCCTCCAACCTCTCCTCCTCCACCTTCAAATTACCATCCGTGCTTCACATCCTGCTACCTCAGTCTAACTCGGTCACTCTGTTGTCACTGCCATGCTGCGTCAGGCTAAATTTTTGGGTGGCTCACCTGCTACCTCATCTAACTTGGTCACTTGTTGGTGTCACCGCCATGCTGTGTCAGGCTTATGCCTGCATCGTGTGGCTGGGGATAGGAGAGCAGTGCCAGCATGGGCATGGGTGATGGACCTTCGTTGCACCTAGTTGGGTGCTTCCCTATATATTCCCACCATGCCAGCCATGGGTTGTAAATAAACTAATAACAGGAAAAAACAAAAAAATGATAAAACTATTTTGCAGGAGGGTCAACCCGTCTGCCATCATGTTCAGTCAGGCTGTTAGTAGGTACACCACCTCTGTCGTCCGCAGAAGCGGCCACTATGAGGAAGGCCACGGCAAGAACATCCCCTTTTCAATTGAGAGCAAGTGTAGAATTGTAGGAGGATGACACTTTTCTTCGGCAGTGGATTTACCTTCCCCTTTATCATTGCCAGACAACAGTTGGTGAAAAAGTAATTGGCAATGATGAAGAAAATCTAACGGTGCAGTGGACCGTCTGTGACGCAAAACCTATATATTCCCACCATGCCAGCCATGGGTTGTAGATGAACTAATAACAGGAAAAACAAAAAAAATTAGAAAACTATTTTACAGGAGGGTCAACCGCAGACACTCCAAAACAATTTTACATGAGGGAGAGTCTCCCCGTCTGCCATCGTGTTCGGTCAGGCTGTCAGTAGGTACACCACCTCTGTCGTCCACAGAAGTGGCCACTATGAGGAAGGCCACGGCAAGAACATCCCCTTTTCAATTGAGAGCAAGTGTAGAATTGTAGGAGGATGACACTTTTCTTCGGCAGTGGATTCACCTTCCCCTTTATCATTGCCAGACAACAGTTGGTGAAAAAGTAATTGGCAATGATGAAGAAAATGTAACGGTGCAGTGGACCGTCTGTGACGCAAAACCTATATATTCCCACCATGCCAGCCATGGGTTATACATAAACTAATAACAGGAAAAACAAAAAAAATATTTTACAGAAGGGTCAACTACAGACACTCCTAAACAATTTTTTAGGAGGGTCAACTTCGGACACTCCAAAACAAATTTTTGGGAGGCTCACCTACAGACATTTGACTGCTACCTCAATCTAACTTGGTCACTTGTTGGTGTCACCACGCTGTCACCATGCTGTGACAGGCTTATGCCTGCGTCGTGGGGCGGGGGATAGCACAGCAGTGCCAGCATGAGCAGTGGTGTCACCTGCAGGCGGTGATGGACCTTCGTTGCACCTAGTTGGGTGCTTCCTTAACATGTGATGGGCATGTGCCTCGCCTTTCTTGGTCTGGGTGAGCACAATTGCCATGAGTGTAACCACCAGGCTGTTGCAGGAGAATTTGGGGTAATGGTGGGATTAGGCAGCCTCAGAGGCATCCATGCATGCTGCCCCTGCTGTTTCCTGTCCATTTCCATGGTGTTTCCATCATTTTCTGAGGTTTCTAGGTTTTCACCCAGCCTTCCCTAGGCAGAGCCTTGGTCCTCTGCAAAAATGCTCGAGTCTCCTATTGACTTCAATGGGGTTCGTTACTCGAAACGAGCACCCGAGCATCGGGAAAAGTTTGTCTCGAATAACGAGCACCCGAGCATTTTAGTGCTCGCTCATCTCTAATTATCATTGTTATGTTAATGATATAATATGTAGAAAGCTGAGTACATTTGCAAACAAAATATCAAAGTGTATGAAGTGCAGGGTAAACTAAAATACAACACTCGGCATTAGCGTTGGGTAGATGTGATATTAACAGTGTTGAGTTTTCTTATCAATAATCAAAAGGCATAAGATTAAATTGATATTAATGGTTTATATTGCAGAAGAATTCAATAAATGAAAAGATATCAGAACAAATGTGTTTTCCTTTTACACAACTAGGTGTTATGAGTATACAGTTATAATAGAACTAACAGCAAGTGATATATGTTACATTGTTATCACGTGACAAAGGCTATCTAAGACCATTGGAAAAATATTGATTGGCATTATTTATTTAATGTGTTAAAAATGATGATGAAGACCACCATGACGTGTAAATTGCTAAATATATCAGTTTGTTTAGCATTTTTGATTATTTTATTGAGTTCAGCTTAATATACAGGTAACTAGATACGATACAGAGTTTAGACACAGGACCTCTATGGTTCCATTGGGCAATGTTATTTAAAAGCAGTGTTGGACCGACAAAAGTCATAATGAGACATTTGTTTGTTTTGTTGAATCCATTTGACTCAGGGGTGCTGTGAAGTAAATGACGCACAAGGAACTTCTAAAACTTACTCCACCCCATCTACGGCTTAAATTGTCATAGACTGAGTTATTTTGGACTGAGTAAAAAACCCATGGACTGAGTTATACGGAACTGACTATATTTTGAAACTGAGTTATTTCTTTTAGAATACATATATGCAACTGTTCACGTTTGTTTTCAATTCTATCTTTCCTAAGTGCAGGATGCATCAGCTATTTAACAGAGCCAGGACTGACAACCTCAGCAGTGCCCAGGTGCTGCCCAAGTTAACCACACCAGGTGTGGTAAAATAAAGCTTTTGGTGGCCTGTCTGCCACTCAACAAAAAAAAAAATATAACCACTGGTCTGCCATCCTGAAAAAGGCCTTGCTGCTCGAGCTACTCGCCAAGGTAATCATCTGTGCAAGACTTCCTGCAGTACACCAACTAACCAGAAGGGATGATGACTTTGTACAACTTACAGACCAGTGAGGGGAGTAGCTCTCAGTGTCACAGCTCCTCCCACAGACAAGGTTATGAACTGTTCTACAATCACTTAAAAGAGGCTCTAAAACTGCACTTAGAATTGTGATTACACAGTATGGAGAAAGGAGGACATAAGAGAATGTGCTAGACAAAATTACAAAGACTGAGTTTTTATAAGAGTAACTGAAAACTAGGAAAAATACAAAGTTGATGAGAGGAGGATTTCAAAGTCACCAGAGACTTTGCCTTTAAGAACATCAGAAGCAAAGAAGAATTTTATGAAAGAAACTCTTGTTAGTCCAACATACATAGAGTTTTTGTTTTAGTTTTTTTTAGAAGCCCAGTGGTACCAGAGTGGTTTCATATTGTATTCTTAAATGAATAGGGTTGATGGATTATGTATAATAGGTTATCGTATTTCAGTTGTAGATACCTTTATGGAATTTACTTTGAAACTAAGGAACCATTAAATATATATTATTAGCATTGTCATTTGTTTATTGATAGCTATATGTTGTATCCAATGTATTCCCTCTTTATAGACGACCAAAATGATTTCAAATGATCAAGGGTGGATTAAAGTGTGAAGATGAAGTTTCTGATCATTTGAATTCCATTTTGTATCTGTACAGTTAAAGTGTTGATTTAAGACCTGTGAATGCAGGTGCACAGAATAAGGTTTTGTCTACATATTTTCTCAAGGTTGTTTTGGGATTCTGACTCGCTGAGGACCTGGGAACTGGCCGCTCCAAGGTCTGCAGTGAGAGCAGATGAACAGCACGTACACAGTGACAATTATACAGCGCATGTGCTGGCTACGTTCCACTAGGGAATGGAGCTCTTTGTTTAATTGGTATATAGCTGTAACCCTTCAGGAAATAAGTCAGAATCTCATCCTACGGGGGCATGCCTCGTGTAGGGACCGGTGTTTTCCTGATCGAGACTCTGACTGCTTTCGCTGAAAGGGCTTCCCAGCTGATGTCGCTGTCAGATGATGATAACTCAATCGGTGATGTATGTACCTTCATTCTGGATGTAGTCAGGACTCCAGATGAAGTGTTGATATAATTGTGTATTATGTTCTTTATCCTTTGTGTATAAATAATTGCAAAAGAAGGACATTATATCAATATATGTATACACTAATTATATTTAATAAAATCATATTATAAACCTTCCTTTGAAGTGTAGCTGTAGTTCAGTTAAGAGTCTCTCTTTAAAGAGTATCCGAACCTGAAGTCTTGCTCTTATCAGCATAACACTTTTGCACACGATAAATGAACTAACAGTAAAATTTTGCTAATGAATTGAATTTGTACGCAACAGGAACCTATAACCTAACAGGAACGTAGCAATAGCGTATAATTTATAGGACAAACTACGTAGCAAATGCGTACAAAGCCGAAGCGAATCACCTAATATTCAGATTCGCTTTGCAGCTAAAAATTTCCAAGATTCTATATGAATCAACGAATCGGCGAATAGATTCGCTCATCTCTACTTACAATCAGGCAAACTACTGTGCCATAATAACACGAAATTAAAAGTACCCACTAAAAAAATCTTCTAAAGTTCCAGTCAAGGGGCTAGCAGTTAGCATCAAAATATGCTAATACGTTTATGCAATAATTCCCCTTTGCTTATTGATGTCTCTCAGCAGGGGCGGATTGGCCATAGACCTTACAGGAAAATTTCCCAATGGGCCGTTGCCCAGGGGGCCACTTAAGCCATCTTGATGGCCGCAGGCCAGGTACATAATAATCTGAAACTCAACTGCCATAGGTGCTCTCCTGAACTCAACTGTGATACAGTTGAATACTGTGGTGAAGGTGGCAGTATTTTGTGCTGACCTGTGATATTTGGTTCTGCTGGGGCGGTATTCTGTGCTGCACTATGGTATTGCAGGCCCTGTCTACTTCTGTTGTCACTGCCTACTTGTTTTGTCCCATAGTCTGTCAATTTGGACCCACCTACAGTACAGACCAAAAGTTTGGATACACCTTCTCATTCAAAGAGTTTTCTGTATTTTCATGACTATGAAAATTGTAGATTTACACTGAAGGCATCAAAACTATGAATTAACACATGTGGAATTATATACTTAACAAAAAAGTGTGAAACAACTGAAAATATGTCTTATATTCTAGGTTCTTCAAAGTAGCCACCTTTTGCTTTGATTACTGCTTTGCACACTCTTGGCATTCTCTTAATGAGCTTCAAGAGGTAGTCACCTGAAATGGCATTCCAACAGTCTTGAAGGAGTTCCCAGAGATGCTTAGCACTTGTTGGCCCTTTTGCTTTCACTCTGCGGTCCAGCTCACCCCAAACCATCTCGATTGGGTTCAGGTCTGGTGATTGTGGAGGCCAGGTCATCTGGCTTAGCATCCCATCACTCTCCTTCTTGGTCAAATAGCCCTTACACAGCCTGGAGGTTTTCTTGGGGTCATTGTCCTGTTGATAAATAAATGATGGTCCAACTAAACGCAAACCGGATGGAATAGCATGCCACTGCAAGATGCTGTGGTAGCCATGCTGTTTCAGTATGCCTTCAATTTTGAATAAATCCCCAACAATGTCACCAGCAAAGCACCCCCACACCTCCTCCTCCATGCTTCACGGTGGGAACCAGGCATGTAGAGTCCATCCGTTCACCTTTTCTGCGTCGCACAAAGACACGGTGGTTGGAACCAAAGATCTCAAATTTGGACTCATCAGACCAAAGCACAGATTTCCACTGGTCTAATGTCCATTCCTTGTGTTCATTAGCCCAAACAAGTCTCTTCTGCTTGTTGCCTGTCCTTAGCAGTGGTTTCCTAGCAGCTATTTTACCATGAAGGCCTGCTGCACACAGTCTCCTCTTAACAGCTGTTGTAGAGATGTGTCTGCTGCTAGAACTCTGTGTGGCATTGACCTGGTCTCTATTCTGAGCTGCGATTTCTGAGGCTGGTGACTCGGATGAACTTATCCTCCGCAGCAGAGGTGACTCTTGGTCTTCCTTTCCTGGGGCGGTCCTCATGTGAGCCAGTTTCTTTGTAGTGCTTGATGGTTTTTGCGACTGCACTTGGGGACACTTTCAAAGTTTTCCCAATTTTTCGGACTGACTGACCTTCATTTCTTAAAGTAATGATGGCCACTCGTTTTTCTTTACTTAGCTGCTTTTTTCTTGCCATAATACAAATTCGAACAGTCTATTCAGTAGGACTATCAGCTGTGTATCCACCTGACTTCTGCCCAACACAACTCATGGTCCCAACCCCAGTTATAAGGCAAGAAATCCCACTTATTAAACCTGACAGAGCACACCTGTGAAGTGAAAACCATTTCAGGTGACTACCTCTTGAAGCTCATCAAGAGAATGCCAAGAGTGTGCAAAGCAGTAATCAAAGCAAAAGGTGGCTACTTTGAAGAACCTAGAATATAAGACATATTTTCAGTTGTTTCACACTTTATTGTTAAGTATATAATTCCACATGTGTTAATTCATAGTTTTGATGCCTTCAGTGTGAATCTACAATTTCCATGGTCATGAAAATACAGAAAACTCTTTCAATGAGAAGGTGTGTCCAAACTTTTGGTCTGTACTGTACATCATGGGGCCACTTTTAAGTTTTTTTTCCAGGGCCTCTTTAAGTTCCCAATCTGCCCCTGTCTCTCAGCTATTAATTTGAGCCAAAGGTCCCTAACCCTAAACTACTGAAGCACTCTTAGGGTATGTTTACATGTAATTGTCACTTGAGCAACTGGTTTTCGCAAATTCAGAAAAGCTAGATGATTTCTTTAGACAACATAACACCAAAAGTCTTCCATCTCCATTCCTCCCCGAACCCCAATTTCATCTTGAGTAACTTACACTGATCAGTCAACATTAAAATCACCAGCCTAAATACACAGATGGACAAAATTATTGGTACACTTACATTAAAGAAAGAAAAACCCACAATGATCACTAAAATAAATCAAAACTGACAAAAGTAAAAATAAATAAATAAATTACTGAAAATCAACTAATGAAAAGCAGACATTGCTTTTAAATTGTGGTTCAACCGAATAATGTATAAAACAAACTAATGTAACTGGCCCAGACAAAATTTATAGTACCTTTAACTTAATATTTTGTTGCACAACCTTCTGAGGCAATCACTGCAATCAAGCGATTTCTGTAACACTCAACGAGACTTCTGCACCTATCCACAGGTATTTTGGCCCACTCCTCAAGAGCAAACTTCTCCAGCTTTCTCAGGTTTGAAGGAAAATTTTCTTCATGTGTGTAACATTTTGTACGTCCCCCCTCGTGACTCCAAAAAGACTTTTGAAGGTTTCCTCTGGTATCTGGCACCAAGACATTGAGAGCAGACCCTTTAAAGGGAACCTGTCATCAACTTTATGCTGACCTCACTGAGGGCAGCATAAATTTGTGACAGCAATGCTGATTTCAGCAGTGTGTCACTCATGAGCTAAAAGTAAGTGGTTTGCCGAGAACCAGCATCATAATCATTGCAGCACAGGCCTTGAAAAGAGTCAAATGTACCTGAGAAGAGTCATTGTTATTCATAATCTCCTGCACTCTCACTAATCTGCTGATGATTGGCAGGTGTCTCCTAGAGAGAAAGGGAGAAAACTAGGTAGAAGCCTGTCAATCATCAGCAAATGGGCAGGGAGAGCAGGAATTTATGAATAACCATGACTCTTTTCCAGGCCTAGTCTGTAATGATTGTGATCTTGGTTCTTGGCAACCGCTTACTTTTAACTTATAAATGAGAGACCGCTGAAATCAACTCACCTGTGTCTACTTTATTCTGCCGTTAGTATGGACAGCATAAAGGTGATGATAGGTTCCCTTTAAGTCATGTAAGTTGTGGGGTGCATCACACTTGTTTTTCCAGCACATTCCACAGATTCTTGATCTCGGATGGATTTGGAAGCCAACTCAACTCTGACTCTTTGTCATGTTCCTCAAACCATTCTTGAACAATTTTTGCAGTGTGGTAGGGGCAGTTATCCTACTGATGTCACTAGGGAATACCACTGCCATGAAGGGATTTATTTGGTCTGCAACAATGTTTAGGTAGGTTTAGGTATGTGTCAAAGTAACATTCACATGAATGCTGGGACCCAAAGTTACCCAGCAGAACATTGCCCAGAGCATCACTCTGAATTGACTAGCTTCTCCTCTTCTCATAGTTCATCTTGGTGCTGTCTCTTATTCACTTCCCCTTTTAATGTTATGACAGATCAGTGTCTGTGTTCTCTCCAGTAACAATTCAGCCTGTCCCTAACCAAGGAAATTACAGTATTCAAGTTAGTGGTAGCATACATGTTGCTTCTGGTTAGAAGTGATGATTGATGCAACCAAGTCAATTGTGGAGGTAGCATTGCTGGATGCAAAGAGCCATATAGAGAAAGCCCTGTGCGGTGTGCCCGGGAGTACCCAGGTTGATACTGTATGTCTTTGTACCCAAAGTGCCATGTATACAAATTAAGAACAATACCAAATAATAATATTATCTGACATATAGCTATGAATTTATGGAAGATGAAAAAAAAATCACATCAGTGATTGTTAATTGTTTCCCATAGAATTATTATGAATCTTTAATAGAGATGAGCGAGCATGCTCGTCCGAGCTTGGTGCTCGTTCGAGTATTAGGGTACTCGTAAGTGCTCGCTGCTCGGACGAGTATCTCGCCATGCTCGAGGAAATGGCAACTTCCGCATCGTGCTTTTTAGGCGCCAAAAAACACAGCCAATCACAAGCCAGGAGACTGTGGTACACCCAGCATCACGTGGGGCCCTTACATGTCGATAGCAGGGGTTGGCTGGCCTGATCAGGTGACCCTGGAATATACTACCGACTGGCCGCGGTACTCGGCTCAGATGCCGTCTGGATGTCATTAGGGATAGAGCTGCTGCGTTTCAGGGACAGTGTTAGGGCCTGCATTTAGTTCTCTGTTAGGCAGGGATCACCCACAAAGAACCCAACAGCCCTTCTAAGGGCTAGAAGACATTTTTTTTTTTTTTTTTTTGTCACTTGGCTGGCTGGCACTAGTAGTGCAGCTATCGCCATGTATAACCCCCTTTTATTTCTTTATGTTATATCTCAGTGATACAAATCCATTGCACACAGCAGTGTGGAACCATTCTGTGTGTCACAGTTCAGTACACTCACTATTTTCTGTCCAGGTGACACTTTCTGTATGTCACCGAATACAACCAAATCATTTGCTGCCTGTCACGTGTATGGCTTCATCCCAAAAATCTCTGTGCGACATTTGTCTGGGTCGCAGTCTAAATAGCTACCGTCAGTAGGGTGTCAGTTAGCTCTACGATAGTTTCTGCACGTCACGTTCCCAAAAAAACAAAAATCCAAAACAAAATATAGAAAAAAAAATATTTTTTTTGTTGTTTTAGCTGAGTGATACAAATCCATTTCACACAGCTGCGTGTAACCATTCTGTGTGTCACAGTTTAGCACACTCACTCCAAACCGTATATTCTGTCCAGGTGACACTTTCTGTATGTCACCGAATACAACCAAGTCATTTGCTACCTGTCACGTGTAAAGCTTGATCTTAAAAATATCTGTGCGACATTTGTCTGGGTCGCAGTCTAAATAGCCACCGTCATTAGGGTGTCAGTCAGCTCTACGATAGTTTCTGCACGTCACGTTCCCAAAAAAACAAAAAAACAAAACAAAAGATAGAAAAAAAATTAGTTTTTTTGTTGTTTTAGCTGAGTGATACAAATCCATTTCACACAGCTGCGTGTAACCTTTCTGTGTGTCACAGTTCAGCACACTTTTTCCAAACCGTATTTTCTGTCCAGGTGACACTTTCTGTACGTCACCAAATACAACCAAGTCATTTGCTACCTGTCACGTGTAAAGCTTGATCCTAAAAATCTCTGTGCGACATTTGTCTGGGTCGCAGTCTAAATAGCCACCGTCATTAGGGTGTCAGTCAGCTGTACGATAGTTTCTGCACGTCACGTTCCCAAAAAAACAAAACTAAAAAAAAAATATTAAAACAAAAGATAGAAAAAAAATTAGTTTTTTTGTTGTTTTAGCTGAGTGATACAAATCCATTTCACACACCTGCGTGTAACCTTTCTTTGTGTCACAGTTCAGCACACTCTTTCCAATCCGTATTTTCTGTCCAGGTGACACTTTCTGTATGTCACCGAATACAACCAAGTCATTTGCTACCTGTCACGTGTAAAGCTTGATCTTAAAAATCTGTGTGCGACATTTGTCTGGGTCGCAGTCTAAATAGCCACCGTTAACAGGGTGTGAGTTAGGTCTCCGATAGTTCCTGCACGTCACGTTCCCAAAAAAACAAAACTAAAAAAAAAATATTAAAACAAAAGATAGAAAAAAAATTAGTTTTTTTTGTTGTTTTAGCTGAGTGATACAAATCCATTTCACACAGCTGCGTGTAACCTTTCTGTGTATCACAGTTCAGCACACTCTTTCCAATCCGTATTTTCTGTCCAGGTGACACTTTCTGTACGTCACCGAATACAACCAAGTCATTTGCTACCTGTCACGTGTAAAGCTTGATCTTAAAAATCTCTGTGCGACATTTGTCTGGGTCGCAGTCTAAATAGCCACCGGCATTAAGGTGTCAGTCAGCTGTACGATAGTTTCTGCACGTCACGTTCCCAAAAAAACAAAACTAAAAAAAAAATATTAAAACAAAAGATAGAAAAAAAATTAGTTTTTTTGTTGTTTTAGCTGAGTGATACAAATCCATTTCACACACCTGCGTGTAACCTTTCTGTGTGTCACAGTTCAGCACACTCTTTCCAATCCGTATTTTCTGTCCAGGTGACACTTTCTGTACGTCACCGAATACAACCAAGTCATTTGCTACCTGTCACGTGTAAAGCTTGATCCTAAAAATCTCTGTGCGACATTTGTCTGGGTCGCAGTCTAAATAGCCACCGTTAACAGGGTGTGAGTTAGGTCTCCGATAGTTCCTGCACGTCACGTTCCCAAAAAAACAAAACTAAAAAAAAAATATTAAAACAAAAGATAGAAAAAAAATTAGTTTTTTTGTTGTTTTAGCTGAGTGATACAAATCCATTTCACACACCTGCGTGTAACCTTTCTGTGTGTCACAGTTCAG
>ONZH01028100.1:0-36649 GCA_900303285.1 Rhinella marina | reverse complement strand
TGTTTACTAGGCTGAGATTTCCTCCCTGCGCTGCTGCCTTAGACACTGAAGGGCTTCGGCTGTGCTATTATTAAAGGGAACCTGTCGGGAGGGTCATGGTACCCCGGCCATGAAATCCTGACACCCTGGTCACAAACGGTGGCGTCTCAGAACAAATGAGGGGTTTTATGGGGGTAAAATATTGATGGTCTATCCTCAGGATCGGCCATCAATATTTGATTAGTGGGGGTCCACCTAGGGGCGGACTGGGAACTTAAAGGGGTTCTCCGGGAATTAAGAAAATGAAAATACTTAAATATTACTTCATTATAAATATATTCCCAAATATCTTTCATTAGTTATAATGGCTCGTTTTGTCCAGGGAGCGATCATTAAGGAAAATAAAATGGCCGCCATTCTACTAGTCCACACAAAACCTGTCCTAATTACACAGGACGACAAGTTAAAGTGCCGCACCATCTTCCTCTCTTACTTGCCAGGGATTATGATCCTGAATATAGTTTAATATGATCTTCAGATGAATCTCTGTAGGAATGGAGTTTCTGAGGAGATGTGAAGTACATAGAAGAGTTGGGGATGTGGCTAATGAGCAACAGCACTTGAATGCAGTCTCCATTACCATAGCCCCACATCACCACAGTCTGTCCTGTCCGTTCCTCTCTGTACTTCATGTCTCCTCATGAACTCCATTCCTACAGAGATTCAGCTGAAGATCTGATCAGCTGTATTCAGGGTCATAATCCTTGGCAAGTAGAGCAGAGAGGAGGATAAGGCAGTTCTTTACCTCAGTGGTGTGAAGTAACTTGTCCTCCTGTGTGATTAGGACAGGTTTTGTGTGTACTAATAGGACAGCGGCCATTTTATTTCTCCTAATGATTGCTCCCCAGACATAACGAGCCATTATAACTAATGAAAGGTATTTTGGAATATATTTATACTAAAGTAATATTTAAGTATTTTCATTTTTTTTAATTCCCGGAGAACCCCTTTAAAGTGGCCCTGGAAAAAATACTAAAAGTGGCCCCGTTTTATAGTCGGGTCCAAATTGATGGAAGGCAGGACCAGCAATACCATATTGTGGCACATTATACCACTCCAGCAGTCAAATACCACAGTCCATCACAAAATACTGCCAGCAGCACAAAATGCATCCCCGAATACTTCCACTGACAGCCAAGAGGAGAGTCCAGGCGGCCCCCCAGGCATCGGCCCACCGGGAAATTTCCCTGTTAGGTCTATGGCCGATGCGCCCCTGGGTCCGCCACTGGTCAGCTGTTTGAAGATGCCGCAACTCCGGTCACACTCAAACATGCCCCTTGGACAAGAAGAATGGTGACACCCAGTTGTCAATTTATTCCCAAATTTCTAGAAAGAATAATAGAGGAACGATACAACACAGAGTTGTAAGAAAAGGTGCTTCAGAAATGTTATTTTGTAGGGAAAACACTTATTTAGTTGAACAATCACATCTAGAGAGGCGACAGATCCTCTTTACGTATTCCTCTCCTGCTTTTTGTAATTAAAGGGAGTGCGTCAGTTGGAAATTCATTAGTGAATGCCTTGTAGGACTAGCTCTGCTGAATGTAATGATAACTTTCACATAGCAATCTGCTGCTTCATTATGGAGAAAAAGTGCTTTTTTTTGTATGCAACTGAGCAGTTAAGTGCACTGAGGGAGAGCCCAAGCCACTCTGTGCACCCTTGCCCCTCCTGATTCCTCTGCCAGCCTCTCTATCTCCTTGACTGACAAAAACAGGTTTCCTGCATGGAGACATCTTGTTCTGGCCCTGTCAATCAAAAAGGAGAGGGAGGGGCCAAAGGATGTAGGAGGAGCCAATAGTGGGCCAGAGCTGCTTGGGCCCGCCCTTGGTGGCGCACTTAACTGGTCCATTTGCCATATAAATTAAAGCCCAATTTTTCCTTTTCCTTAGTCTGTTCTGCAAAGGAATCTGTTAAATTTTTTCAAGGATGAAGCAATGGATCACTAAGTGAAAAGTATCATTACATTCAGCTGTGCTAGTCCTACAAGGCATTGTGTCTGGTTTAACCACGAATTTCCTGCTGACACACTCCCTTTAAAAGGCTCCTGCACATGGCCGTTGCCGTTTCTGAAATCCGCAAAAAACGGATACCGGACGAGAGCATGCCTCTTTTTTTTTCATGCAAAAGGGACAAAAATAGGCCTTGTTTTATTTTTCGAAGGGGCACAGGAGGGACATATGGATGTGGACAGCACACGATGCTGGAGCTCCGGCAAGCACAGCGTCCCCTTCATTGTTTACAGCAGCTGTGCCTGGTATAGGACTGAATCGGGAATGAGCTGCAATACCCAGGACAACCACTATAAAATGTATGGCGCTGTGCCTGATATACGGTGAATGGGAGGTAGCGCTCTTTGGAGTCCTAAGGATAGGCCATCAATATCAAAGCACCGGAAGACCCCTTTAAACAAAGCATAATACGAAAATCTTACAGATACAATACCCACACTTCCACTCGTTTTCATGTTTATTGCGCTTTTGTTGTCTTTTTTTCTTTGTTTCCTGGAGTTAGAGCCAAGGGAATAGAGGACCATTGTAATATTGTATATCATTAAGTATAGAGATAAGAAAATCAATCCGGTAAATCCCCGTTGCAGCCCACAGAACGTGACTGCACTTCAAACATACGATGCGCTACCATTTGGCATATTTCTTGTCCATAATGTGCCAAAAAGAATGCTCCACGGCACCTCGCTCAATGCTGGGGAGTGGCTTAGTGTGAAAGGGGTGTGGCTTAGATAAATGGGGCATGGCTTAAAGTGATGCAGCCCAGGGGAGTGGAAGATGGTAGTGGGTAGTGGCTCTGGCTGTCACAGGCCTGTGCCTTGTCATGCATTAGGTGCATCCTCCGGCAACACGGAAAAATCATAGACTGGTGTGAAACCTCAGTTTTAGTGATGAGCGAATCGGTTCATACCGCTACATGCAAATCCACTTAGTTAAAGGGACCATCCCTCTACCGCTGTATGCGGCCAGATGAACATGTTGTATTCAACCGATTCAACTCATCACTAGTCGGCTTGTAATAAATTCCCTCACTGTGTGCCAGAATTGCGCCAAATTGTAGTGAATTTTACACCAAAATTCTAGGTGCAATCACTTTAGTACATACTGTCACAAAGTAAGCCACCAGTAAGGCTGTCGTTCACATCCCCGTTAGGATATCTCACAGAATCCAGAGTTGCCGAAACCCATTGACTGCAGTGAGGTATGGCGGTGATCGGGCCGATTTCCAGCATAAATGCCGGACAAAAAACGTTGCATGGAGCGTTTTTTTGTCCGACCGAAGGGTGGTATTTGTGTCAGATCATGCAGCCGGAGATGTGAACACAGCAGTATAAGGGCTCATGCACACAAATTATTTTCTTTCCGTTTTTTTTTTTGCGGACCGTATGCAGAGCCATTAATTTCAATGGGTCCGCAAAAAAAAAAAAACGAAAGGTACTCTGTGTGCATTCTGTTTCCGTATGTCCGTATTTCCGTTCCACAAAAAAATAGAACATGTACTATTATTGTCTGCATTACAGACAAGGATAGGACTGTTCTATTAGGGGCCAGCTGTTCCGTTCCGCAAAATGCGGAATGCACACAGACGTGCGGAATGCACACAGATTTTGCGGACCGCAAAATACATACGGTCGTGTGCATGAGCCCTAAGCAGTATAAAGTTAGAAAAAAGTGTGTAAGAATGGACCAAATTCATTGCCCAGCCTGTGCACCGTCTGGTCTCACCCCCGAGGGGACAACAGGTACTGTACAGAGCGGGGCACACAGACGGGTGGTTGGCATCAGGGCAGCGCATTTACCAGAATTTTAGTCAATCACTGTTATGGGCACTTTACTAAGATGACCCTGTGGTTTCTTGTCAGAGTCACTTGGAAGCAGAATCCCTTCCTGAGACAGAAGCTGACACAGAAGAGGAAGAAGCCATGAAATCCGTGCCCAGAGAAATGGCAAGTCCTTGCCGGAAGACACATACGGTGGTGCAGGTAATTAACCCTATTATTACTGAAGACATTCTGACATTTGAAGAGGACCCGTCTCCTCTCCTCACATGTCTGTTTTAGTAACTACTTGCATCCCCCATGTAATATAACAATTCTGGAGCATCTAATCTTAGAACTTTATTTTGCTTGTTCCTCTGTCATTCCTTCTAGAATGTAGGAATAATTTGAGTGTGTTCCTACACATTGGCATTGCCCAGTCAGTGCTCACGGTATAAGGCATGCCCTTTGGCAAGGGGAACAGTAACACCCAGTTGTCAGTTTAGTTATAAATATACCAGAGGAATAACAGAGGAACGGCACAACAGAATATAAGAGCGGATGCCCAATGGGAAAGAGACGGGTACTCTAAAGAATCTGAATATATGCATGTTGTATGTATAATATATGTATTACATGGCAGTTCTTAAAAGGGACCTGTCACCAGTTATCCGGAAATTTATATTGATGACCTACTATTCTCTGGATAGGCCACCAGTATCAGATTGGTGGGGGTCCGCCGAGCTGTGGGACCCCCGCCGATCAGCTGTTAGAAGAGGCTGGGCGCTCCGTAGAGCTGTGGTCCCTTCCTAGGCCAGTGACGTCACCGTACATCGGTCACATGGCCTAGGTGGCAGCTCAGTTCCATTCAAGTCAATGGGGCTAAACTGCAATGCCAAGCACCTCTATTATCAGCCATAGTTTATTTCTACCATTATATTCCGAAAGGGGATTATCCAGGAGTTTAATATTGACGGTCTATCCTCAGGATAGATTATCAATATCAGTTCAGTAAGGGTCCGGCGGCAGGCACCCCGACGATCGCCTGCTTGAAGAGGCCACATTGCTCCAGTGGGCCCTACAGCCTCCTCACAGCCTACCAAGAACAGCGCCATACATTGTATAGTGGCTGTATTTGGTATTGCAGCCCAGCCCCTTTCCCTTGAATACAAATGAGCTTCACTTAGGCCATATGACTAGGGTTGCCACCTTTTCCAACAAAAAAATAGCGGCCATGTTAAGCAACACCCCAAAGGGGGTGTGGTTGTGGGGTGTGGCTTAACACGGTGTGTTAAGTCGCTATGTCCTAATGTGGCTCCCACTATTAATAATGCCCCCATTAGTGCCCCCAGTAATAGTAATGCCTCTATTAGTGCCCCCCAGAATGAATCCACAAAACACGGATACTGGCTGAGAGCCTGCGGCCATTTTTTTTCCTTTCTCATAAATGTCCTATCCTTGTCCACAAAACGGACAAGAATAGGATGTGTTCTAATTTTTTTGCGGGGCCGCTGAATGGACATGGTGTACTGTTCGCACATTTTGCGGCTGCATTGAAATGAATGTGTTCTAAAACTACGGCCATGTGCATGAACCTTAAAGGATAGGTCATCAATATCAGATTGGTGGGGGTCTAGTGTGTATGAGGCTGAGTTGCAATACCAAGCACAACCACTATATGATGTACGGCGCTGTGCTTGGAGAGCTGGCGGGAGCTGACTGCCTGAAACAGCTGATCAGCAGGGGGTGCAGGACGAGGATGCCTGCTGATCTGATAATGGTGACCTGTCCTGAGAATAGGTCATCATTATCTATCACAATCAGTGTTTGATCTGTGATTTCCATCATTGATTGTGTGACAAAACCAGGCAGCGGAGTATACACAGATAGATAAGGTATCATGGAAGGATTTGCACTTGTTTTATGTTTTGGCTCACAATCAGTGATGGAAATCACTGATCAAACACTGAAGTGTGAATAAGGCCCAAATTATGCAGCGAGATTTTGCACGGATCCACAGCAAACAGCCCAGCGGATTTTTTCCCTGCTTTTTATGTCCCATGAGACAAAGTTAGGCTTCATTCACACGTCCGTATGTGTGCACATCCTGGAAAACGGTCAGTTTTTTGCGGATCCGTTGTTCCGCAAAAAAACTCTTTTTCCAGGACATCCGTTCCGTCTTTCCGTAAAAAACGGAACGGATGTATCCATATGTCATCTGTTTTTTGCGGATCCGCAAAAAATGGAAGATGAATAACATTTTTTTTTTTCACCCCTCCTGGAACGGAATCCGCAAATACGGATGACATGCGGATGCCTTTCCGCATTTTTTGCGGATCCATAGACTTTCATTGTGCTACGGACCGCAATTCGGGAGAAAAGTAGGACAGGAGGATTTCTGTTTGCGGATCCGCAAAACGGAACGGAACAGATTAACGGATGCGGACAACATACGGTGCAATGTCCGCAGATTATCAGGACCCATTGAAATGAATGGATCCGCAAAATATCCGCAAAAAACGTCCGCAATTGCAGAACGGATGTGGATAGATTGCGGATGTTTTAAACGGACGTGTGAATGAAGCCTAAGGCTCCATTCACACGTCCGTATTTTTGCACATCCTGGAAAACGGTCAGTTTTTTGCGGATCCGTTGTTCCGCAAAAAACTCAGTTTTTCCAGGACATCCGTTCCGTCTTTCCGTAAAAAAACGGAAAGGATGTATCCATATGTCATCCGTTTTTTGCGGATCCGCAAAAAACGGAAGGATGAATAACATCTTTTTTTTTCTACCCCTCCTGGAACGGAATCCGCAAATACGGATGACATGCGGATGGCTTTCCGCATGTCTTCCGCATTTACGGACGTCCCATAGACTTGTATTGGGCTACGGACCGCAAAACAGGAGGAAAAGTAGGACAGGAGGATTTCTGATTGCGGATCCGCAAAACGGAACGGAACAGAGAAACGGATGCGGACAACATACGGTGCAATGTCCGCATTTTTTCGGGACCCATTGAAATGAATGGATCCGCATACTATCCGCATAATTGTCCGCAAATGTGGAAACGGATGCGGAGAGGATGCGGATGCAAAATACGAACGTGTGAATGGAGCCTAAATGGAAGCATTATAGGATCTGTCCAATAAGACTTGGTGAAGGACTGGGAACGGCCGGGCGTTCTTACCAACAATCACCTTGTGCCGTGGATTAATTATCTCCAGCTAATTGGATTTATCCTGAGAATAATAAATTGTGGTCTTAAGAGCTAATCTTATAATTAGATGAGGAATGAGAGCTCAGGAGCAAATACTGGAGAGCTTACTACTTCTAAAGGAACATCGCAGATACACAGAGCCGGTCCATTCATGTGCACAACCATTATCTGATGGTCAAACACGCGTTGACTCAGCAGGCAATCATTGGGAACAAGCTGCTTGTTCCCCATAGCTGCCTGATAGAGGAGGTGAGAGCCGCGTTTACATGCTGCAACCATCTCCTCTGCATGAGGATGAAGGATCACTGCTGTGATCGCTCCTCCCCATAGATAATAATCGTTTTTGGGCAGTGGATTGTTGTTCACACAGGACGATCTGTTGCCCAGAAATGATGATTTTGGTGTCCACCTCAGCGATGCTTTCACCCTATGAATGAGCGTTTAGTTGTTCATCGGGTGGTTGGTGGCACCTATACACAGGGCAGTTATTGGGAACAAGTTTTCCTAGGAATGCTCCTTCCCGATAATTGCTGAGATCATTGACCCATGTTAGGGGGACTTTATCATCTTATAAGTGGTCGAATGCTGTCTGTATCCGTAGTTCCATTCCGCGGCCCCGCAAAAAATATAGAACATGTCCTATACTTGTCTGCAATTGCAGACAAGAATAGGGATTTCTATATAGGGGTGGCCCAGTGCATTCCGGAAAATGCGAAACACATGGTCAGTATCCGTGTTTTGCGGATCCGCAATTTGCGGACCGTAAAACACTTACGGTCATCTGAATGTTGCCTAATGTGTATGGTAAATCCTAAAACTGACCAAAATACAATATTATGTCTATGGGCCCTCCTGTTGTGCCCAGTCTATATGTCTTGAAGGGGTTCTCCGGGAATTAAGAAAATGAAAATACTTAAATATTACTTTTATTATAAATATATTCCCAAATACCTTTCATTAGTTATAATGGCTCGTTTTGTCTAGGGAGAAATCAGGGGAAACAAAATGGCCGCCGTCCTATTAGTGCACACAAAACCTGTCCTAATTACACAGGAGGAGAAGTTACTTCACAACACTGAGGTAAAGAGCTGCCTCATCTTCCTCCCTGCTCTACTTGTCAGGGATTATGATCCTGAATACAGTTTAATATGATCTTCAGATGAATCTCTGTATGAATGGAGTTCATAAGGAGACATGAAGTAGAGAGAGGAGGTGGGGATGTATCTAAAGAGCAGCAGCTCTTGTAAGCAGTCTCTATTACCACAGTCTGTCTGTCCATCCTTTCTACTTCATACTCTCCGTCCTCCAAACTTCATGTCTCCTCATGAACTCCATTCCTACAGAGGTTCAGCTGAGGATCTTATCATCTGTATTCAGGATCATAATCCCTGACAAGCAGAGCAGAGAGGAGGATGAGGCAGCTCTTTATCTCAGTGTTGTGAAGTAACTTGTCCTCCTGTGTGATTAGGACAGGTTTTGTGTGTACTAATAAGACGGCGGCCATTTTATTTCTCCTAATGATTGCTCCCCAGACAAAACGAGCCATTATAACTAATGAAAGGTATTTGGGAATATATTTATAATAAAGTAATATTTAGGTATTTTAATTTTCTTAATTCCCGGAGAACTCTTTTAATGAACACCATCAGATCCTCATAGGACATGATAAAGATTCCCATCTAGTAGAGAAATGAAGGCCTGCGGTCTACGTCTGCAATCAGATGATATTTCCTGCATGATGTCTGTATCTCTTCTATCACACACAGAGCACCCCGCTGGACCTGATAGATACAGGCAAGGGCCTGAAAGTGCAGACGGAGAAACCCCATCTTGTGAGCCTCGGGAGCGGAAGGCTGAGCACCGCCATCACCCTGCTGCCTCTGGAGGAAGGTATTGACACCTAACTATACAGATACATAATATCTGGCAACTTGCTGACTGTTTCTGTGAATGACGATTAGTTACATTGTAGCATGTCAGTGAATGACAATGGCTGCCCTGTGTATAACTGCAACCTTTCTCTATATACTGTATATTCTTATTTATATGACATTTTCCCATTAACTGACTTAGTTATTCTTTATTTAAAGGGGTATTCCAGTTGTTAGAAGTTATCTCCTATCCCCATTCTCGTGATTGGTGGGGGTCCTACCGCTGGGACCCCCACCAATCACGAGAATGGGGGACCCCATACCCCCTGCAGCCCCTCCTGGATAAGGGATAACTTCTAACAACCGGAATACCCCATTAAAGGGCATCTGTCAGCAGTTTTGTACCTATGACACTGGCTGACCTGTTACATGTGCACTTGGCAGCTGACGACATCTGTGTTGGTCCCATGTTCATATGTGTCCGCATTGCTGAGAAAAATGAGGTTTTACTATATGCAAAGGAGCCTCTAGGAGCAAAGGGGGCGTTACCATTACGCCTAGAGGCTCTGCTCTCTCTGCAACTGCCGCACTCTCCATATTGATTGACAGGACCAAGCAGTGAAAACATCACACCTGTTCCTGTCAATCAAAGTGGAGAGGGTGTGGCACTTGCGGAGAGAGCAAAGTGTCTAGGTGTAATGGCAACGCCCCCGTTGCTCCTAGAGGCTCATTTGCATATAATAAAACATCATTTTTCTCAGTAATGTGAACACATATGAACATGGGACCAACACAGATGTCTTCAGCTGCCAAGTGCACATGTAACAGGTCAGCCAGTGTCATAGCTACAAAACTGCTGACAGATGCCCTTTAATGCTTCATGTTACAGGAGATATTTCCATTATTCTTTCTTTTTATAATTTCTGTCAGCAGGAAATTCACTGATAAACCCAGTACAATGCCTTGTAGTTCTAGCTCATCTGAATGTAATGATCCCTTTCACTTAGCCATCCAATGTTTCATTTAGCAGAAAAAGTACTTTGAATCCATATGCAAATAAACAGTTAAGTGCACTGAGGGCGGGCCCAAACCACTCTGTGCACCCTTGCTCCTCCTGACAGCCCCTCCTTCCTGATAGACAGGACCAGGTTCCTGCATAGTCATCTGTCCTGCCCTGTCAATCACGGAAATGGTGGGTAGCAGGAGAACCAAGGATGTACAGAGTGTCTTGGGCCTGCCCTCGGGTCACTCAAAGGGTTGTCCAGAAGTTTCATATTGAGGACCCGCCCTCAGGATAGGTCATCAATATCTAACTGGCGGGGGTCCGACTTCTGGCAACCTCCGCGATCAGCTGTTTGAAGAGGCCGTGGACTCTTCCTAGGCCAGTGACATCACATTCATCTGTCGCATGTCCTATGTGCAGCTCAGTCCCATTCAAGTGAATGGGCCTGAGCTGCAATACCAAGCACAACCACTATACAACGGATGGCGCTGTGCTTGGTAAGCTGTGAGGAGGCCGCTGTACTCACAGGAGCAACATGGCCTCCTCAAAAAGCTGATCATCAGGGGTGATGGGAATTGTACCCCCAACACTCAGATATTAATGACCTATCCCAAGGACAGGTCATTAATATTAAACACCCAGACAACCCCTTTAACTGCTTATTTAAAAAAAAAAAATCAAACTGTTTACCACTTCACTCCCTGCCGATCCAGCGTGGATGTAGCATCACCAGCCCCCCTCCCCCCTGGTCTTTTTGTACAAGCAGCTTGTGATATATAACATATAACATATAACAACTGCAGCCAATTAGTGGCCTCAGTAGTTATGTAAAAAAAAAGGGGGTCAGTCAGCACATCTCAGTGTGTAGGTGTACGCTGCCATGGCTAAAAACACTAAGGAAAAAAAACACAATGCAGCAGCACTCTGCAAACACAGATAACGTACAATATTGCCATGGTGATAGAAAATATTCTGGAGCTAATGCTACACTTATTTTGCAAAAATTAGATTCTTGGCAAATACATTTTGTACAAAATTATTTGGGCCCGTCTGCCAAACGTCAAGGCGATCTCTTTACGACGGGAACCTAACACTAATTCCTACCTGTTGTGTGCCATAATGGCCACCATTAAATTCAGGAAGTGTTGGTTTCACATGCATGCTGGGTTCACTCTGCCAACACTCCCTGAATTTAATGGTGGCCATTATGGCACACAACAGATAGGAATTAGTGTTAGGTTCCCGTCTTAAAGAGATCACCTTGACGTTTGGCAGACGGGCCCAAATAATTTTGTACAAAATGTATTTGCCAAGAATCTATTACCATTGCATACCATGGCAATATTGTGCGTTATTTGTGATTGTAAAGTGCTGCTGCATTATGTTTTTTCCCTCAGTGCTTATGTGTCATATTACTGGGATCGCTGCTCCTATCCACTAGGTCAGGGACTGGCAGCTGTAAACAAAGATGGGCGGAGCATCTGTCCTGGATCGGCAGGGGATGTTTTGCTTTGTCTGCTGACTTCCAGTGTTTTAGGCTATAATGTTGCTGACCTTCAGCTGTTTTGTGCACAGGGAGGACCACTTTGGGTCATGCGTCCAAGGATATTTACTTAAGGGGTCCTGGTATTGCTGCTGAGCACTGCTTTATTGAGAATATCCGTGGCACTCTCACCCTTCATCCATGCGGGAATCCCTGTTCTATCGATGGACTTCCAATAACTCAACCTACCCGTCTGACACAAGGTATGGTTTGCAGCTGCTGCCCGTAACATGCTCATGATTTCATTAATGAGAAACGACGCCCATAATGAAAATTCTGATCTGTGTGACTGATAGGAAAAGACTTGGGCCCTGATTTATCACACCTTCACTCCAGAATTCTGTCTTCAAAAAGTCGTACGATAGGGCTTTTGCGACTTTTTTGCGCATTTTTTTGCGACTTTTTTCATGTGTACACCACTCACTCCAGTTTGTAATATGGGTGGAAAAGTGGGTGTGGTTAGCTATGTTAATGAGTTTCACTCCAGATTTATCATTGCGACTTTTTAAAAAAAGTCGCAAAATAGTCGCAATCTCACTCCAGGAGGAGGGTGGAGTAGGAAAAGTGGAGGAGCTTCTCCAGACAGAAGTGTTAGGTTTAAGGACCAGCTACATTTATCAAACAACCTGTGACGTTTGATAAATGTGGCAGAAAGTACTCCAACACAAAACTGACTTCAAATATTTCCCTAATGATAAATTCCCCCCTTGGTTACACCAAACTCCATGTTACTAGATGCTTACAAATGACAGCATAAGTAGCGGCATTCTGCAGAGTCTTGCACTTAAAGTGTACCTCCGACTATAATCAACCTCACATAGATCAATAGCACAAGCAAACACTTTGTAATATATCTAATTTGAAAAGATGCCTCTTTCTCCACTTGTATCTGACTCATTTTCTACTCCTCTACTGATGACCCACTCTGAATTTACAGGTAGATGATGGCTTTTTAGCTTCATGGAGGGATCAGGTTACAGTTGCTTGTGCAAGTCTATGGAGGGGAGGAGGAGCTGCTGCAGAGTGAGAGAGGCTGCTGCAGCTTTACAAGTTTTCATATATAACTTCTAAGTTACTCTCTAAATGATCCTACATGCTAATTCTTTGTGTAGTAAATTATCTATCTCGCCCCAGTACAGGATTCACAGCTACACTGCTTCGTACTGTTGTATAATGTCCTCCATGCTGCATCTTCGTGTAGTAAATTATCTATCTCGCCCCAGTGCAAGATTCACAGCTATGCCGCCTCGTACTGTTGTATAATGTCCTTTATGCTGCTTCTTCGTGTATAAATGACTATCTCGGCCCAGTGCAGGATTCACAGTTACATTGCTTCGTACTGTTGTATAATGTCCTCCATGCTGCTTCTCTTCGTGTAGTAAAATTATCTTGCTCCAGTGCAGGATTCACAGCTACACTGCTATTACTGTTGTATAATGTCCTCCATGCTGCTTCTTCGTGTAGTAATTATCTATCTCACCCCAGTACAGGATTCACAGCTGCACCGCCTCGTACTGTCGTATAATGTCCTCCATGATGTATCTTCGTGTCTTAAATTATCTATCTCGCCCCAGTGCAGGATTCACATCTGCACCGCCTCATACTGTTGTATAATGTCCTCCATGCTGCTGCTGCTTCAGACAGTGTGCAGAAAGAAAGGGGTGCAGGATCTCCTCTTTTCTGTGTGTGCTGTGTATAGGAGACATCATAGCAGCTATAGCAGCTAATCTCCTACTTCCTCCTCCACCCTCCCCTCTCCATAAACATCTATAGGGATGGGTAACCTGATCTCTTAGTGAAGCTGAAAAGCTGTTTCCTCTCTGGAGATGGATTTTATCAGTGAATTCAGAGTGAGTGAACAGATCAGGAGGTGGAGGGGAGGGAAGGTGACTAGTAAGTGGAGAAAGGCATTTTTCTCTAGTAAGAGATGTTCAGTGAATTCAGAGTGAGTGAACAGATCAGGAGGTGGAGGGGAGGGAAGGTGACTAGTAAGTGGAGAAAGAGGCATTTTCCTCTAGTAAGAGATGTTTTATGTCTTTGGGCAGAGTTCTCACCCACATTATATGGAGCCATAATACAGCATACAAAGGCATCTATGGGGCCACACTATGCTTCTATATTCCTTTGATTTTGTACAAAGCATAGGTAACTTGTGCCGTATTCCATCGGGCATTGTATGTGAGTTATTTTACCTAGTAGTATTACTTCTAGAGTAGAATAAACCCAAATACACTGTTGTACTGAGGCAACATATGGGAACATACGGACCCATAGCAGGGGTGTATTGAGGGGTGAATTGAGGGGTCTTCTAGAGTATGGCCCCCAAGTACTGAGTGTCAAGGGGGTGCCAACGAGCCTCTCAGCTTTAGACAGGGCCATTTTGTAGGTCTGCCCATATCCATGTGTGCTGTAAAGATCCAAGCACCGCACTCTACTGAGCCCACAAGCCCTTTAAGGTAAATCTTAGTAACTTTGGAAACATTTGAGGTTTTTTTCGATCCATAGATATGCACATACGCCTAAAATAGTTGAATACATATTGCTTTGCCTTATCTTTATGGGAATGTTATTAGAAGAATACCTTTGCCATGATCTCACCATAGAAGTCACGGTGGAATTTATGCAGAACGAGACGTTAGCTAGCAGGAGACATTGTCCAAACTTTCTGTCAAAATCACAATGTACTTGTATGGAAAAAATATTTGCATCAATTCGATTAAAAAAAAAAAAAAGCACCAACAACGCCTCTTACAGGCAATGCACCCTGGGAAAGAGTATGCAAATGGGCTCTCTTCCAGAAAGAAGACTGTCTCTCTACTGCCATCTATAGGTAGTTATCCTGCAAGTCTGCATCCATACCATTCAAATGGTTGTCCAGGATTTGCATCGGGTCATTAATTCGAGATTGGAGGGGGGTCCTAAAACATGACTACCCACCAAATCAGATACACTCATTGGTCTCTTGGTTGGCTGATATCAATAGTCATGTTTCAAGGCTACTTAAAGGGATTCTGTCAGCAGCATTACACATATTGAGTTATTTATACCATTGGATTTGGCCAGTTATAAGCAGTTCAAAACTGTAATTGTTATAGGTCACTGAGGCAGTTTTAGTGTTAAAAAAACGATTTTTAGTAGCTGTCACTCACTGTAAATAAGGAGCCCAAGGGGAGTTGCCAACCGTTGCAGGAGCCCGGGCTCGGCGATTCCTTGGAGCCCAGGCACGCCCACCTACTTAATATTCACTTCACTGACTCGCTCAGTGAAGCTCCGGCTCGGACTAAATCCCGCGCATGCGCAGTACATCCAGAGGCCGGCGCCCGTGCAGTCTGCGGGCACTGGCCTCTCCTGATGTACTGCGCATGCGCCGGCACTCCGCTCCACCCGCTCCGAAGCTTCACTGAGCGAGTCAGTGAAGTGAATATTAAGTAGGTGGGCGTGCCTGGGCTCCAAGGAATCGCTGAGCCCGGGCTCCTGCAACGGTTGGGAACTCCCCTTGGGCTCCTTATTTACAGTGAGTGACAGCTACTAAAAATCGTTTTTTTAACACTAAAACTGCCTCTGTGACCTATAACAATTACAGTTTTGAACTGCTTATAACTGGCCTAATCCAATGGTATAAATAACTCAATATGTGTAATGCTGCTGACAGAATCCCTTTAACCCCTTCCTGACATCCGCTTTTTGTGTCGGAAGTCACCTGCAGAGCCCATGATCGGAGACAACTCTTATCACAGACTGTTTACCCCTTAGATGCCGTGGTCAATTGCAACAAAGACATCTGAGCAGTCATTTCGGTGGCGCAGGCTGTTCCCGATGAGCAAACACCCCCCTCCCATTACAAGATGGCAGGAGTAGTTTGTTTGCTATAGCAGCCCGGGGCTCTGAGGCCTGTCATAGTTAAAGGGGTATTCCCATCTCAGATAATGGGGGCATATCATTAGTATATGCCCGCATTGTCTGATAGGTGCAGGTCCCAGAGGTGTCTCTAAAATGAAGCTTAACAGGAGGCCGGCAATGTGGTGGCCGGCAGTGCCAGGTCCTGCCAGCAACAAGCCTTCTTATTGGGCCGCCGAAAATAACAGTAGAAATCAATGGGAGAGCACCACATGACATCATGTTCGTCGGTCACATGACCTATGTGCAGCTCACTCCCTTTCAAGTCAATGAGCCTGGACTGCAATACCAAGCACAGCCACTATACAATGTAGGGCGCTGTGCTTGGTATGCTGTAAGGAGCCCTGTTAATGGGCTGGACAGCGACTTACCGGGTAACTACCTAGAGGTGGCGATAGAGAGACACGTTTCGTCCTTCTGGATGGAAGTAAATCTGCAGAGATCAATACAGGAAAGGATTCTTTACAGTTAGAGTAGCAAAACTGTGGAATGTCCTACCCCAAGACATAGTAATGCCAGATTCTATGTCAGCTTTTAAAAAAGTGCCAAAGGCTAATCTGGTGACTGATAACATTGAGACTATTGTAGTGTGTGGAGACAAGTAATACGGCAATGAATGGGAAACTAGTGAACCATTCACAGGTATGGGGCAAGTGGAAATAAGGAGAAGGGTCGTTGCCCGTGAGGAGAGGGGTTGGGGAGGTGTATCGGGTACAGATGAAATAAGTGCTCCTTGAATGAGATGATTTTTTAATTTTTTATTAAAGGGGTTGTCTCTCAGTAGGATAAGCCACCAGTGTCTGGGACTCACACCTAACCCCCGAAGTGAGCGGAGAGCAGCCACACATGCCTGACCGACCTCCATTAATTTCTATGGGACTGCGGAAAATAGCCAAGCGCTGGCTCGGTTATTTTCGGCAGTCCCACGGAAGTGAACAGAGCGATGGCAGCGCTTGCGCAGTGATCTCTCTAATAATTTCTTTGGGACTTTTGAAAATAGCTGAACGAGCATAGAAATGAATGGAAAGCCCGCCGCGCATGTGCAGTGTGCTTTCTTTTAGGGCGCATGCACATGAACGTGTGTCGCGCGTTGTGGACCGTGTGGCCGTTGCTGACGAATGTAGACCCATTCAACTTGAATGCGTCCGCGATCTGTCTGCACCGCAAAAAAAATAGAGAATGTTTTATTTTTTTGTGGTGCGGAGGCAAGGACCGAAATGTCATGGAAGCGCCCAGTAGTGTTTCCGTGGCCTTCCAGTCCATGCCCCTCCCACCGTATCTTCAGGATTGCGGACCCATTCAAGTCAACGGATCCGCCTCTCTGATGCGGGGTGCACATGGCCGGTGCCCACATGTCGCTGAAATGCTTTTTGCGGGCCGCCTACGGTAGTGTGCATGAGCCCTTACTTTCAGGGCCCCGTTCTGGAGATAGGTGCGGGTCCCAGAGGTGGGATGTCTGAGATGAGACAGCCCCTTTAAATTTAAAGGGGTTGTCTCAATACAGTAAGTGGCATTTATCATGTAGAGAAAGTTACATGATCATCAGCATCTGATTGGTGGCAGTCCGACACCCGGGACCCCCTGCCGATCCGCTGTTTGAAGAGGCAGCGGCGCTCCAGGAGCGCCGCGGCCTTCTCTGTGGTTTCCTCAGGCCCAGTGACATCACGACTAGTATCACTGGCCTGGGCGGGGCTAAGCTCTGTTCACTTGAATGGAGCATAGCCCCGCCCAGGCCAGTGATACTAGTCGTGACGTCACTGGGCCTGAGGAAAACACAGAGAAGGCTGTGGCGCTCCTGCAGCACCGCTACCTTCTCAAACAGCTGATTGGCGGGGGTCCCGGGTGTCCAAACCCTGGCCGATCAGATGCTGATGATTATAGATCATCAGTTTTAAAGAACTACAGAACCCCTTTAATACAAGACACTTACTAATGTATAGTGATTGTCCCTATTGTCTCCTTTGCTGGCTGGATTCATTTTCCATCACATTATACACTGCTCGTTTCCATGGTTACAACCACCCTGCAATCCAGCAGCGGTGGCTGTGTTGGCACACAATCGGAAAAAGTGCTGGTCTCCCTGGTGGCTGCGACCACGCCTTGGCCGGCGCAGTTTCCTATGGTGTGCAAACACGGCCACCACTGATGGATTGCAGGGTGGTCGTAACCATGGAAACGAGCAGTGTATAATGTGATGGAAAAATGAATCCAGCCAGCAAAGGAAGCAATATGGACAATCACTATACATTAGTAAGTGCCTTGTAGTAACTTTCTCTACATAATAAATGCCATTTACTGAAGTGAGAGGACCCCTTTAATAAAGAAATATGAAGCAAAAAAAAAAACACCTCCCCATTCCAAGAATAGAAGGTACGTTTAATGGACGTTCTACAAAATGCTCTAAAAGCTATTTCCTTCTGTTTGCTCAGGAGAGCGCTTCCAGGGATGCAGGTGTCAGGTTTCATGGTGCATTCTCAGCCAGTGATGTGTCAGATAGAAAGCAGTCAGCACAGGAAGCATGGAGCCTGTATATATAGAGTAACCCATGAGTCCTCGCTCTGTCCTACAGTGCTGGTCCCTGCTCCCCGGTATAAGTCCTCCTACATCCAGGTTTTGTGTCTGACAACTGTTCCACGTGTACGGGGTAGTCAGGGAATAGCTAATGTCTGTGCAACCACCATGGGGGCCAGCAGCCTGGAGGATAGAGACCCAACATAAGCTCCTCCAAACCCCCCTCCTGCGGTGCTACCAGATCCTAAAAGACAATGGTGCTGATGTCTGTTCCCCTCCGCCTCCTCCCGGCGTGGCATTGTGAATAATAGAGGGACATCAAGTCACAATTAACCCATCTGTCCTCTTTTTTCATGATAATTGTGCTTAGTAGAAGAGTAAATGTGAATACAGCCCTGCCACCAGAAGAACGGACAGGTATCTAATCAGTGTGGGGGGGGGGTATGTTGGTAAAGGACCCCGTGCACACTGCCGAGAGCTGACTGAGGCTTGTTCAGTAATGCACCGGCTGTGATGTGTGCACAGAGGAGGACAGGAGGGGGTAGGAGGGACAGCACCTCCAGACAGTCCCAGCTCCTTCCAGGGCAAAGAAAGGCATGTAAAGCATGGGAGAGTGGGAGGAGGAGGGGAAGAAGGAATGCAGGGCAATAAAGGGTCCTCCGTGTCTGCCTGTATATACCTCACAGATACACAATCCATATCTGCCTGTATATCCCTCACACACAATTCTCATCTGGCTGTATATACCTCACATATACAACTCAGACTGTGTATCCTACACAAAATACACCATCCATATCTGCCTGTGTATCCCTCACACACCATCCATATCTGCCTGTATATCCCTCACACATACACTATCCATATCTACCTGTATATCCCTCACACACCATCCATATCTGCCTGTATATCTCACACACCATCCATATCTGCCTGTATATCCCTCACACACCGTCCATATCTGCCTGTATATAACTCACACACTGTCCATATCTGGCCTGTATGTCCCTCACACATCTTCCATATCTGCCTATATATCCCTCACACACAATCCATATCTGCCTGTATATCCCTCACATACACACCATCCATATCTGCCTGTATATCCCTCACATACACATCTTCCATATCTGCCTGTTATATCCCTCACACACAATCCATATCTGCCTGTATATCCCTCACAATACACACCGTCCATATCTGCCTGTATATCCCTCACACACAATCCATATCTGCCTGTATATCCCTCACATACACATCTTCCATATCTGCCTGTATATCCCTCACACACAATCCATATCTGCCTGTATATCCCTCACATACACACCGTCCATATCTGCCTGTATATCCCTCACACACAGGGAGACAGTGAGTCAGGAGCCAGGGGTGGGACGGAAGGGGGTTGTGGAGCTGGTGGTAATCATCCCTCCCTTTCCTGCCCCTTCCATGGATGGCAGTAAGAGCTCCTGTGATTGGGTCACCTCCGGGTGTTCAGCCGCAGCTGTGGAGAAAGAAAGAGCGGAGAATGGAGCTGGCACCGGTATGTACGGGGAGGGGGGCTCCGGTATGTACGGGGAGCTGGGCACCGGTATGTAGTGTACCGACCCCTCTGCCCCCGGGGGTGCCAGGCTACCCGGGCACCCCGGAAAGTTTGCGGAGTGTTCGTTTTTTGTAAATCTGGTTCACAGACAGCCAGTCCCGGCGGCGGTAAGTGTTCTCGCTCTGGCACCCCCGCCTGTGCCACCCTATTAGCGGGTCACCTACCGGACCCTTTGTTATGTAGTCGGATACAGTCCATTGTTTCCCGTTATCAGCCTATAGGATTCGTGACGGGAGCGGTAAGTGCACCCTGTGTGACTGTAGTTTAGTACATGGCCCCCCCATGTACAGGACCCCCGGAGTCTCCAGAATCCCCCCTCACCGTCCCCCGCACATTTCCTGCCCTGTGTCCCGGGAGGATCTGCTTTCAGCCTATATATACCGGCTCCAAGTATATATAACCAGGGGTGTCCTCCCTGTGTCCGCCTGCAGGGGTCGCCCTGTGGACCACAGCGTGCCAGCCTGTATGCCAGCTGCTGTAGGTGGTCTCCTTACTGAGGGACAAGCCCCTGGTATATAGTGCAGGAGAATGAGGGTTGTAGTCCCTTTATTAGGACTTTGTATTGATGCATAATAGACACTGTAAATGACTTCAGTGTAGTGCTGGGCACTGATGGTGGGCACCTCATACTAAAGTGACAATGTGGACTGTTGCCGCAGTGTTGTATTTTATACTAGGGTGTCGACGGGCGGCGCAGTTTTTATAGTCACCCCAGTAATGGCTGATGCCAGCGTGCCCCTGGGCACCAACGTCCCGGTTATGGATTTTCTGGATGTTTGGTGACAAATCTGCATTGTGTGAACAGTCGGCCAGATTTAATAATCTTTTCTTATTCCGACGTTCATAAGGACCAAATTCACACAGTGCTGGTTGGAAACCGCAGAAGGTTTTTCGGGGCTTTTTTTTTTTTTTTTTTTTGTGGTGTTTTGTTGTCTTTTTTTACTATGGTTTTTAGTCAGCTGCATTTTTTCCCAGATGTTTTTTTTTTCCCCACACAAATGTAATCAATTGAGGAAAAAAAAAGCAGCCTGAAAAATAAAATAAAAAATGTGAAAATAAAATGCAATAAAAAACACTTTTTGATTCATTGCAAAATTTTTTTTTTTTTTTTACAAAAAAATTTAAACAATTAAAGAAAAATGTTAGTGCCGGAAGCAGTGTAGTTTATGTGGATTTTCATGCAGTTTCCTCACCAAAATCCGCACAGTTTGCCCCAGATAAGGGTATGTTCACATGGAATTTTTTTTATTTTTTTGGCGCAGATTTTGGCTCAGATTCCAGGCATGTCTTCCCTGTTGATTTCAGTGGGAAATCAGCATATTGCATCTCCCTCTCCCCTGCGATTTTGAAAACCGCACCACGGAAAAAAGGAGCGCCCTGTCCATTCTTGATGCGGCATTCACACCCAGAAATGGGCTGGATCATTGGGCACATCAAATCCGCATCAGGAAAAAAACGCATCCTAAAAAAACTGATGTTATTTCCTGCATCATTTTTTTTTCCTGCGCCAAAAAAACTCAGTGTGAACATACCTAAAAGCGTGAAATCAGCGCAATCAATTCACTGGCTGAGGATTTAAAAATCCGCACCACATCTACTTTGCTGATACTGTATCACGCTGCGGATTTTCCGCACGGCGGTCTATGCCTTGCGCACATGACCCTGTGTATTTCGCGGTCCGCAAATGGCGGCTCTGCAAAATACAGATACCGTCTGTTTTGCTTCCGCATTTTTTTTGCGGACCCTTTGGCTTCGATGGCTCTGCGGTCCTCATTTTGCGGTCAAGTATAGGACATGTTCTATCTTTTTGCAGGACAGACGTACGGACGCGGAAAGCACGTGGATTATTCTTTCTGCATCCGTGGGTCAGTTCTGCAAAGGGATAGGACATGTGTGCGGAATGCGGAGCATGGACCCATTGAAGTCAATGGGTCCGTGAAAAATGCAGATGTGCGCGGTTTACAAACTGATGGTTGCCCCTTTGGTGAAATGAAGGTCAGTACCTCCTCTGAAAGAATGTGGAGGCAGGATGTAGAAGAAGAAGCACGCTCACTCTCTCTTCAGGGCATGCTGGGAGTTGTAGTTCCACAGCTGCAGGCCAGCCTCAGAATGTAAAAGGAACAGCAGCAAAGTTTATTAGAAAGTTTCTAGTAGTCGTGCGCTTTGTATCTCCTCCTCCTCCTCTGTAGGTGTCCTGCTGAACACTGGGCTATGACAGGGTTAATAGACGGCAGATAATGTGGATTTATTTTTAAAAAAATCTTTTTTTTTTTGGGAAATTCTGATGTGATGTGTTACATGGAGAGTGTGACGCATCCATCAGGACTTTATTACCAGGTGACGACACGCCGTGCCCTCGCTTTTCTTGTCTGAGCAGATTTTTTTTTTTATAGCCCCGGGACACGGATTTGTTAGGAAATGTCTAAAATAAACAGCGCGGCTGCGTCTGCAGGAGGAGGCGATTCCTGCGCCCCGGCGCTCCGCTTATTATCACTCCCTGCAATTCCTGCCGGGGCTCCGTTTACACCGTACAGGGAAAAAGAAAAAATAAAGAGGTCCCCTCACCCCTCCTTCATTCTCTGTTGTGCCTTCCCTCTATTATTACTACTGTAAGGCTATAAATAAAGGTACGACTGCTTGGTTCATGTTGGTTGGGGGGTGTTCATGCACATGTCTGACACTTCTAGTAGGAATAATAGAGGAACGGCACAACATACAGTCCTAAGAAGAGATGCTCCAGGATTGTTATTGCAAGTAGTAGTAGTTACTAAAACAGACGTATCAGGAGGGGTCGAGCGGCTTTAGAAAGTTGGGGGGGGGGGGAATAGTACTTAACTTACCGATTCCACCACCACTCACCGGTTCCGTGCTGATCGGTCTCGACACGGGAAATGTGACCCCTCAGCCAATCGCTGATTGCCGTGCGGATCGGCCTTGGCCAGTGATTGGCTGAGCAGTTACATTTCCGTGTCCGGAAGCACAGACTGGTCTGATAGGGAGCAGTGGGGATCGGTGGGTATTGGGGATCATTCAGACGAGTGATTTGCCATCCGACTGTAGAAACGGAATGCGCACTGACCGAACGCCGACACATGCAGTCGATGGACCTATTCAAACGTCCGAATTTCTGCACAAACCATCAGCCCATATGGAGAAGATCGCCGCAAGCGCAATTTTGGTCTGATTTTTACGCTAGACTTGTCCATTCATGGCGATGGGTCAGTAAAAAAAAACGGACGCCACACAATGTTTTTTCACACATGGTTGCTAGGAAACGCTTCTTTCATCCGTTTTTTTTTTTTTTTTATAATTTGTAGCAGATGGCGCATCGGCAATCGCTCATCTAAATAAGCCTTTATTTTCTGTCCCTCCGAAAAAATAAAAAATACCGGCTGGACGACCCTTTAAGACGGACAAATATCGGCTTCGATTATTCTGTAATTGACTCCGATGGTAAAGAAAAGTAAAAATCTTCGGATATATTTATGGAAGAGATTACAAGTTGATGGCGATATCTGCCCGTCTGTGTACGGGAAAGTGTTTGCTGTGGTGGAAGCACAGTATAGTGTGAACGGAGCCCTCGGTGCATGTACCGGTAGACAATGTTTTAAGGTACTTTCACACATGACGGTGCGGGGAAAAAAACGATGGCAAAAATTGACCTGTGGTGCACAGGCCGTGTATCCTGCGCATCGCCGACTCAGGCTTCCCCCTGAGCAATGCATAGGGCCATGGCCGCTGTGTGTGGACTTAGTAGTCAGGCATGTAATGTGCTGGTGGAGTAGTATTATGTGCCTCGTGCAGGGTATAGTAGTCAGGCATGTAATGTGCTGGTGGAGTAGTATTATGTACCTCGGTGCAGGGTATAGTAGTCAGGCTTGTAATGTGCTGGTGGAGTAGTATTATGTGCCTCGGTGCAGGGTATAGTAGTCAGGCATGTAATGTGCTGGTGGAGTAGTATTATGTGCCTCGTGCAGGTATAGTAGTCAGGCATGTAATGTGCTGGTGGAGTAGTAATTATGTACCTCGGTGCAGGGTATAGTAGTCAGGCATGTAATGTGCTGGTGGAGTAGTATTATGTACCTCGGTGCAGGGTATAGTAGTCAGGCATGTAATGTGCTGGTGGAGTAGTATTATGTACCTCGGTGCAGGGTATAGTAAGTCAGGCGTGTAATGTGCTGGTGGAGTAGTATTATGTACCTCGGTGCAGGGTATAGTAGTCAGGCTGTAATGTACTGGTGGAGTAGTATTATGTACCTCGGTGCAGGGCTATAGTAGTCAGGCATGTAATGTGCTGGTGGAGTAGTATTATGTGCCTCGGTGCAGGGTATAGTAGTCAGGCATGTAATGTGCTGGTGGAGTAGTATTATGTACCTCGGTGCAGGGCTTAGTAGTCAGGCATGTAATGTGCTGGTGGAGTAGTATTATGTACCTCGTGCAGGTATAGTAGTCAGGCATGTAATGTGCTGGTGGAGTAGTATTATGTACCTCGGTGCAGGGTATAGTATCAGGTATGTAATGTGCTGGTGGAGTAGTATTACTCGGTGCAGGGTATAGTAGTCAGGCATGTAATGTGCTGGTGAGTAGTATTATGTGCCTCGGTGCAGGGTATAGTAGTCAGGTATGTAATGTGCTGGTGGAGTAGTATTATGTACCTCGGTGCAGGGTATAGTAGTCAGGTATGTAATGTGCTGGTGGAGTAGTATTATGTACCTCGGTGCAGGGTATAGTAGTCAGGCATGTAATGTGCTGGTGGAGTAGTATTATGTACCTCGGTGCAGGGTAGTCATAGTAGTAGTATATAGTACCTCGGTGCAGGTATATGTAATGTATGGCTGGTGGAGTAGTATTATGTGCCTCGGTGCAGGGTATAGTAGTCAGGCATGTAATGTGCTGGTGGAGTAGTATTATGTGCCTCGGTGCAGGGTATAGTAGTAGTCAGGCATGTAATGTGCTGGTGGAGTAGTATTATGTACCTCGGTGCAGGGTATAGTAGTCAGGCATGTAATGTGCTGGTGGAGTAGTATTATGTGCCTCAGTGCAGGTATAAGTAGTCAGGCATGTAATGTGCTGGTGGAGTAGTATTATGTACCTCGGTGCAGGGTATAGTAATCAGGCTGTAATGTACTGGTGGAGTAGTATTATGTGCCTCGGTGCAGGGTATAGTAGTCAGGTATGTAATGTGCTGGTGGAGTAGTATTATGTACCTCGGTGCAGGGTATAGTAGTCAGGCATGTAATGTGCTGGTGGAGTAGTATTATGTACCTCGGTGCAGGGTATAGTAGTCAGGCTTGTAATGTGCTGGTGGAGTAGTATTATGTAACCTCGGTGCAGGTATAGTAGTCAGGCATGTAATGTGCTGGTGGAGTAGTATTATGTACCTCGGTGCAGGGTATAGTAGTCAGGCATGTAATGTGCTGGTGGAGTAGTATTATGTGCCTCGTGCAGGGTATAGTAGTCAGGCATGTAATGTGCTGGTGGAGTAGTATTATGTACCTCGGTGCAGGGTATATAGTAGTCAGGCATGTAATGTGCTGGTGGAGTAGTATTATGTACCTCGGTGCAGGGTATAGTAGTCAGGCATGTAATGTGCTGGTGGAGTAGTATTATGTGCCTCGGTGCAGGGTATAGTAGTCAGGCATGTAATGTGCTGGTGGAGTAGTATTATGTGCCTCGGTGCAGGGTATAGTAGTCAGGCATGTAATGTGCTGGTGGAGTAGTATTATGTGCCTCGTGCAGGGTATAGTAGTCAGGCATGTAATGTGCTGGTGGAGTAGTATTATGTGCCTCGGTGCAGGGTATAGTAGTCAGGTATGTAATGTGCTGGTGGAGTAGTATTATGTACCTCGGTGCAGGGTATAGTAGTCAGGCATGTAATGTGCTGGTGGAGTAGTATTATGTACCCGTGCAGGGTATAGTAGTCAGTAGCTTGGATAGTATTATGCCTCGGTGCAGGTATAGTAGTCAGGCATGTAATGTGCTGGTGGAGTAGTATTATGTGCCTCGGTGCAGGGTATAGTAGTCAGGCATGTAATGTGCTGGTGGAGTAGTATTATGTACCTCGGTGCAGGGTATAGTAGTCAGGCATGTAATGTGCTGGTGGAGTAGTATTATGTGCCTCGGTGCAGGGTATAGTAGTCAGGCTTGTAATGTGCTGGTGGAGTAGTATTATGTACCTCGGTGCAGGGTATAGTAGTCAGGCATGTAATGTGCTGGTGAGTAGTATTATGTACCTCGGTGCAGGGTATAGTAGTCAGGCATGTAATGTGCTGGTGGAGTAGTATTATGTACCTCGGTGCAGGGTATAGTAGTCAGGCATGTAATGTGCTGGTGGAGTAGTATTATGTACCTCGGTGCAGGGCTTAGTAGTCAGGCATGTAATGTGCTGGTGGAGTAGTATTATGTGCCTCAGTGCAGGGTATAGTAGTCAGGCATGTAATGTGCTGGTGGAGTAGTATTATGTGCCTCGGTGCAGGGTATAGTAGTCAGGTATGTAATGTGCTGGTGGAGTAGTATTATGTGCCTCGGTGCAGGGTATAGTAGTCAGGCATGTAATGTGCTGGTGGAGTAGTATTATGTACCTCGGTGCAGGGTATAGTAGTCAGGCATGTAATGTGCTGGTGGAGTAGTATTATGTACCTCGTGCAGGGTATAGTAGTCAGGCATGTAATGTGCTGGTGGAGTAGTATTATGTGCCTCGGTGCAGGGTATAGTAGTCAGGCATGTAATGTGCTGGTGGAGTAGTATTATGTGCCTCGGTGCAGGGTATAGTAGTCAGGCATGTAATGTGCTGGTGGAGTAGTGTAATTCATGTGCCTCGGTGCAGGGTATAGTAGTCAGGCATGTAATGTGCTGGTGGAGTAGTATTATGTACCTCAGTGCAGGGTATAGTAGTCAGGCTTGTAATGTGCTGGTGGAGTAGTATTATGTACCTCGGTGCAGGGTATAGTAGTCAGGCATGTAATGTGCTGGTGGAGTAGTATTATGTACCTCGGTGCAGGGTATAGTAGTCAGGCATGTAATGTGCTGGTGGAGTAGTATTATGTACCTCGGTGCAGGCTTAGTAGTCAGGCATGTAATGTGCTGGTGGAGTAGTATTATGTGCCTCGGTGCAGGGCTTATGTCAGGCATTATGTGCGGTGGCGTAGTATTATGTGGTGCAGGGTATAGTAGTCAGGCATGTAATGTGCTGGTGGAGTAGTATTATGTACCTCGGTGCAGGGCTCAGGAGTCAGGCTTGTAATGTGCTGGTGGAGTAGTATTATGTACCTCGGTGCAGGTATAGTAGTCAGGCATGTAATGTGCTGGTGGAGTAGTATTATGTACCTCAGTGCAGGGTATAGTAATCAGGCTTGTAATGTGCTGGTGGAGTAGTATTATGTACCTCGGTGCAGGGCTCAGGAGTCAGGTATGTAATGTGCTGGTGGAGTAGTATTATGTGCCTCGGTGCAGGGTTATAGTAATCAGGCTTGTAATGTGCTGGTGGAGTAGTATTATGTACCTCGGTGCAGGGCTTAGTAGTCAGGCATGTAATGTGCTGGTGGAGTAGTATTATGTGCCTCGGTGCAGGGTATAGTAGTCAGGCTTGTAATGTGCTGGTGGAGTAGTATTATGTACCTCAGTGCAGGGTATAGTAGTCAGGTATGTAATGTGCTGGTGGAGTAGTATTATGTGCCTCGGTGCAGGGTATAGTAATCAGGCTTGTAATGTGCTGGTGGAGTAGTATTATGTGCCTCAGTGCAGGGCTCAGGAGTCAGGTATGTAATGTGCTGGTGGAGTAGTATTATGTGCCTCGGTGCAGGGTATAGTAGTCAGGCATGTAATGTGCTGGTGGAGTAGTATTATTATGCCTCGGTGCAGGGTATAGTAGTCAGGCATGTAATGTGCTGCGTGGAGTAGTATTATGTACCTCGGTGCAGGTATAGTAGTCAGGCATGTAATGTGCTGGTGGAGTAGTATTATGTGCCTCGGTGCAGGGTATAGTAGTCAGCATGTAATGTGCTGGTGGAGTAGTATTATGTGCCTCGGTGCAGCAGGGTATAGTAGTCAGGCATGTGTGCTGGTGGAGTAGTATTATGTACCTCGGTGCAGGGTATAGTGTCAGGCATGTATGTGCTGTGGAGTAGTATTATGTGCCTCGGTGCAGGTATAGTGCTGTAATGTGCTGGTGGAGTAGTATTATGTGCCTCGGTGCAGGGCTCAGGAGTCAGGCTTGTAATGTGCCGGGCGGTAGGTCTGGGTGCTGGTGGAGCAGCATTATGTGCCTCGGTGCAGGTCCTATAATTAGCAAACAAGCTTCATTGACTTAGACAGGCGGATGCTAAATATGAACAATATGAAGGCAGAGGGGGGGTTGGGAAAAACCTGCCGACCACAGCTGCCTCCTCACTTCTTTTCAATTTTTTTGTTAACTTGGTCCATTTGTGTTGAGCCTTCAAAAAAATGGGACCGAAACTGCCTAAAAAAAACCCCCAAAAAACAAAAGAGTAGATCCATTCACTAAGAATGAATTTCTGGTACTCTGTCCACGGTGTTGTTCTCGGGCAGCTGGATCGGTGGGGGGCCGGGTGTCAGACCCCCGTCAGTCTGATATTGATGACCTGAGGATGGACTATCAGTATGTGAGTCCCAGTAGTCTAGGGTCAGTACAAAAAAAATTCTAAAAAAAACAAAGCCCCAAAACATGTAGAGGGGTTGTCCACCTTTTGACGGGGGTGGGGAGTTTGGCAAACCTGTAAACGAGAAGCCTACTTACCTGCTCCCCTTCGCTGAGTGAATCGTACTGAGCTGCAATACCAAGCACGGCCACTATACAATGTACGGCGCTGTGCTCTCTTCAAACAGCTGATCGGTAGAGGTGTCGGGAGTCGGCCACTGCCAATGACCTACTAAGGACCACTCCTGAGCATAAGTCACCCGTATAAAACACCCGGAGAACCCCTTTAACTCATATGCCAGGAGCTCTTCCAAGCACATGGCCATAACGTGATGAGAACACAACCTTATGTCTATTACATCAATCTGTTCTGTAGTAAATTGATCTTAAATTATATAATTGAAGTGCAAAGGGGTTGTCCAGATCCAGAAAAAAATAAACAGCGCCCCCCTCTGTCCAGTGGCTATAGCTGGTACTGCAATTCAGCTCCATTGACTTGAATGAGGATGACGTGGACAGCCGTGTATCTGGAGAAGCAGATGCTTTTATTTCTAGTTCTAGACCATCCCTTTAAGGTGACGACCTCTCCTTTAAGTGGCCGGCCTGTAGAAGGAAGCTTTTCTCTGGTAACCGCACATTAGACGGCTCTATGGGTGGATTATATATATATATAGAAGAACAAAGCTCTGAAGTGTCGGTAATTTGACCTCGTCGTTTAACTCCTCGTGGCCCTGGGGAATATAGAGGCTTTATGAGCCAGCGCTCGGCTATTTTCGGAAGCCCCATAGCGGTGAATGGAGGAGGAGGCCGTGTATGAGCCTCTTGTTCACAGCGTGACATCGGAGCCGGTCCTAGACGTGGGACTAACACTTGTCCAATATGTATGGCATACCCTGGCGATATAGCATCAATGTCCAGGTGGGAGTACCCCTTTAAATACCCTGTGTACAGGCCTGAACTCACAGCCTCATAGATCCTTGTGATGCTTTGAGTTTAGAGCCAGGGCCCGGAAATATGGACACTTAAAGAAGAACTTCCGCAAAAAATGTTATTCTCTGACCTGTTAGAAAGGTGCATGATATAATCTGTAGTGATTGTCATTTTCTTATCAGTGACTGTTTCTGTGAGTAAAAACCTCTCTTCTTATTGTAGCTGGGTCATGTGACCAACTCCCTGACCTCCAACTGACCCAGGACAGGAAGCCAGTCACTGCTCTATTCATTCCTATGGGAGCCTCACTTTCAGTCTCATAGGAATACATAGAGAATTAGACTGACGGGTGGGTCTAATTACTGGTCACATGACACAGGTAAGAAACTTCAGGATGATATAACTCAAAAATTCAGACACTGGTAAGAAAATGACATTCACTACAGATTATATCATGTACATTTCTAGCAGGACATGGAATAACATTTTTGTTGGGAGTTCTTCTTTAGTGCACTCTTTTCAGTAGGGGACCGCAGGGAAACAAGGACTGGACATGTTTGATTTGGACATGTCTGATCCTATGTCCTCTTTTGTTCCTTTCTCCTCTTGGAAAAAACAAAAAACAAACCAAAAAAGTGTGGCTTTGGCCAAGTGTGCATGTCCATGAGGAGGTTGAGATTTTTACTGTGTGGTCAGCTTATTGTCTGAGAATGCTTGTGCACTTTCGGCTGGGCCAAGCATGCATGTGTCCTGAACGGCTACTCACTTCCAGCTGAGGCAAAAGGACTGAGCATGTTGACATTCTTCTGTCCTATCCTTATCGCCCCAGGATCTGCTGTGAACAGGCCCCCATACGCATTAGGCCTCACGCACACGACCGTATGTATTTTGTGGTCCGCAAAACATGGATCCGCAAAAAACATGGATGACATCCGTATTGTAACAATGCTTATCCTTGTCCACAAGATGGACAAGAATAGGACGTGTTCAGTCTTTTTTGCGAAACGGTCATGTGGACATACGGAAACGGAATGCACACGGAGTCATTTCCGTTTTTTTTTTTTTTTTTGTGTGTGGACCTATTGAAGTGAATGGTTCCGCATAGGGCTGCAAAAAAAAAAAAAAACGGAGCATACAAGGAAACCTAATACATTCCTGTGCATGAGCCCTTAGACCAGTGATGGCTGACCTCCGGCACTCCAGTTGTGGTGAAACTACAACTCCCAGCATGCTCCATTCATTTCTATGGAGTTCTGAGAACAGCCAAGCAAGTGTGCATCTTGGGAGTCGTAGTTTTACCACAGCTGGAGTGCCGGAGGTCAGCCATCACAGCCTTAGATGGTTGGCAGGTGCAGACGACCCCACGCCGATGGCACCCGATGGACCTAAATTTTCCTACTGAATTTGTGACGGCGCTTGTAACGCAGGTGTGAACAGAGCCTACGGTCAGCCAAATGCACAATCTATTGTGTGTGAGGTTTCCAGTCTTTGGCAGACATTGAGGGAGGAAAGGGTCGGTCAACATGCCCGATCCTTTTGTTCCTAAGATGAGCCTCCTCTGGAGGTGTCCGGCAGCAGCCAATAACCTATCCTCATTGGCTAGCCTAGCATGCATGTGTATCAGGGGCCGGCAGACATCTATGGAAGGTGCAGGGCCAGGTCATGGAAGGCTGGTTGCTGCCATGATGCCACCATCTTGTAAGTGGAGTGGTACAGCCCGTCTGCAGATTGTGTTCCTCACCTGGTGTCTCGGGGATAACTCTGTATAACTCTATGACTTCTCTGCCTTGTGTGGATGTAGAAGGCCACGTTCCATAATCCTCTGACGTTTCTCCGCAGGTTGTATGATCTGCTTGGGCCAGTCTACATTTTTGCGATTTAATCACCCGGCCGAGGCTCTCTGGATGAAAACCATGATTCCTGCCGCAGGGAGGAGCTCCTCGACGAGCCTGCATTCTGCAGGTAAGATCCGTGGATGGCGGACCGCCCTGTAGACCCGTGCTGGGAGCTGTGCGCCTTGTCCGTGTCCCCAACGAGCATGGGTTTATAGGGTGACGCACTGTGGGCCTACTACATGTGCACTTGGCAGCCTGAAGGCATCTGTGTTGGTCCCATGTTCATATGTGCCCGCATTGCTAAGAAAAATGATGCTTTAAGATATGCAAATGAACCTTTAGGAGCAACGGGGGCGTTACCATTACACCTAGAGGCTCTGCTTTTAGATTGATGACCAGGCGGGATCACATTTATACTGTCTGGTCCTGTCAATCAAAGTACAAAAGGTGCAGCAGTTGCAGAGAGGGCAGAGACTCTAGGTGTAATGGTAACGCCCCCGTTGCTCCTAGAGGCTCATTTGCATATATTAAAACATCATTTTTCTCAGTAATGTGGACACATATGAACATGGGACCAACACAGATGTCTTCAGCTGCCAAGTGCACATGTAACAAGTCAGCGAGTGTCATAGGGACAAAACTGCTGACAGAGGGCCTTTAAAATAGGGGACCAAACTCAGGGACCGGTCATTACCATGTGACCGCAGCAGCTAATCCCAGGCGGTAGTGGTGACCATGGTTGTGTCGCCCGATAAGCAGAGGCCAGTTAGGGACCAGGGAAGCATTGGCACTGATGCCGCAGGGGATTGGGAAGGCGAGCGTTACCCTTTTTTGTATTTTTATGCAATTTTCAGCAGTTTCATCAGGTTTTAAGGAAAGCTCCATTTCAAAGGATTTTCCTCAAAATGTAAAAATGGCCATATGTTGCTAGATCAGAATTATTAATGATAGCCAGCTTCGGTAATTATGGATTTTTTTCCTGATGAAATATCGTCATTTTTTTCTGCGTAGGTCACCATTTTTTTTTTTTTACCAACTACAGGAAGTGCGGCCATGTTGGTTGTCGCCCTTCCTGATAAAAAAGTGTAATTCTGTCCATTTCGAATGAATTGAATTGCAACCGTAAACTAACAAAATTGCATTTAGCTAAATATTTGGCCAGATTTTTTAATTGTACGTATTTTCAATTTTAATAATTTTCTATTTTTTTTATTTTTTTTATTTTTTTGTGCGTTTCATTCTAGCAAACTCCACCTCCCTCCTGAACGGTTGTCATGATGGCGGATACCAGTCTAGTGTGACTTCACATACTTCGTTGGTGAGCTCCATTGAGAAGAACCTTCAGGACATCATGGACTCCTTGGTTCTGGAAAGACCCAGTTCACCGGTCAGGAAACTGTCCCATCCCAATCATCTACCCACAGTCTCTCCTGTTTATCTAATGGTGGTGGAAGCCGACGCATGCTGTCACCACCCACCAGTCCCCTCTCCTCCAACTCCGGGTATGAAAACGCCTTTACCTCTCCGTTGTCTTCTCCTGGAAGCGGGAGCCTCACCAGCCCTTCTTCTGGTCAGGATGGTGGATCTTCAGGAATGCCTCCAGTGGTGCCCCACAGAACATCCAGTTTTAGTCACACTCTGCCTCGTCCAACGCCAATTTATGGGGGGAGCAGTTTAGATCTACGTTCCTCACGGGGAACAGGTGGAAGCTTGCTTGTAAGTCCTCCAAGCCCAGGAGCATCCACCCGAATGGGGGGGTTTAAGTGTTCCAAGCAGTCCTCTTCTGGGAAGCAAGTTTCAACATTCAATTATAGATCGACCTTCGAGCCCCTACAGGCAGCTGGTGGGGGTAGCAAGAAGTCTGCCTCCAGAGAGTCCTCGACTTGCACGGAAAAACCCAGAGAGTATGAGGAATCTTCCTCCTCTGAGTCCTTCTTTATCGCGAAGAGCAATATCAGGTTCATCAAATACTGTCTCAGAGAGTCCGTCAAGAGTCCCAGAGAGCCCCCGAGCTCCGGGACGCCGCAGAGTGGGCAGTGCAAGTTCTCCTGGTTCTGAAGACAACTTCTCCAGGCCAATACGGGATCGAAGCCCCTCGCCCTCCTCTTTCCAGGAAATTTCCCGCCGATTAACCCCGGCCTATAGCCACGGGTCCCTGGTCTCTCCAAATCAGAGTCCAAAGTCTCAGAGGAAGGTGTATCCTCTCAGAGAACGTAAAAATAGCATCAGTGACATCAGCGACAATCAGGAAGATTTACTGGATTACCACCGGAGACAGCGGGAAGAGCGGCTAAGAGAGCAAGAGATGGAGCGGCTGGTAAGTGAAAGGGGGTCTTACGGGGGAGGTTTAAGGTGGGTCCGAGAGTACCTCATTCTTAAAGGGTTCTCCGGGAATTGAGAAAATGAAAATACTTAAACATTACTTCATTATAAATATATTCCAAAATACCTTTCATTAGTTATAATGGCTCGTTTAGTCTGGGGAGCAATGATTAGGAGAAACAAAATGGCCACCGTCCTATTAGTACACACAAAACCTGTCCTAATCACACAGCAGGACAAGTCACTTCACAACACTGAGGTAAAGAGCTGCCTCATCCTCCTCTCTGCTCTTGTCAGGAATCATGATTCTGAATACAGCTGATCAGATCTTTAGCTGAATCTGTGTAGGAATTGAGTTCATGAGCAGATGTGACTAATGAGCAGCAGCACTTGTGTGCAGTCTCCATTACCACAATCTGTCCTCTCTGTACTTCATGTCGCCTCATGAACTCCATTCCCACAAAGATCCAGCGAAATATCATATTTAAACTATAGTCAGGATCATAATCCCTGACAAGCAGAGCAGAGAGGAGGATGAGGCAGCTCTTTACCTCAGTGTTGTGAAGTTACTTGTCCTGCTGGGTGATTAGGACAGGTTTTGTGTGTACTAACAGGACGGCGGCCATTTTGTTTCCCTTGATGATTGCTCCCCAGACAAAACAAGACATTATAACTAATGAAATGTATTTGGGAATATATTTTATAATGAAGTAATATTTAAGTATTTTCATTTTCTTAATTCCCGGAGAACCCCTTTAAATCATGTCCTTTATAACCTTTTCAGTTGCATTACTGATGCACGTGACCCCATTTATCTTCTCGTAGATGACGTACAGGTACAGCCAACACGTAAAACACGTAATCTTTTCTGGCTGGCGTCCTCTCCAATGTACATGTCATTATACAGTACTTGGGCGCATGCACGGGAAAAGAGATGGCGCATGAGCTGGCATCTAATGTGAGGAGGCCGGTATACCTGGAATACTTTTTTTTTATGACATTTTTGCAACTCATGGAAAACCCCTTTGAATTCAGCACATGATTAGCAGGTAGTTTCCATGGTTACGACCACGACTGATGGATTACAGGGTGGTCGTAACCAAGGAAGCTACCTGCTAATCATGTACTAATTTCAAAGGGGTTTTCCACCCCTACATAGGAAAAAGCACCAGCCTATATGCGCTCCCATGGTCCTGGCCACCAGAGAGGCCGGCACTTTTTCCTATATTGCGCAAGCACGACCACCAATGCTGGATGACAGGGTGGTCGTAACCATCGAAACGAGCGGTCCACAAAACACGGATACCGGCATCCACATTTTGCGGCACGCACGCGGCCAGCCCTATGATAGAAATGCCTATTCTTATCCGTAACTGCGGACAAGAATAGGACATGCTCTGTCTTTTTTTGCAGGGCTACGGAACGGAAGTGCGGATGCGGGACAGTACACGGTGTGCCGTCTGCATCTTTTGTAGCCCCATTGAAAATGAATGCGTCCTCACCCGTTCCGCAGAATTGCGTAGTGGATGCGGATCCGTAAATACAGTCGTCTGAATGAGCCCTTAATGTTATTATTACTCTTCCAATTCTAAGATTGAGAGTTTTTTATTTTGAATTGCGGGTGTGGTCATTTTTATGGTATACCTAAATATTGACCAAGGTAATCTTGGTGACCTGCTCCGATGGACCTGACCTGTCCGTGCAGTACGTTTTTGCATATATATATATATATATATATATATATACACGACCGGCATGTCCTACTGCTGTGTATAATCAGCTGTCGCTTTTAGTAGCTGGAACTATAGGGATCAGTATGCATGTCTGAGTTGGCGTCACATTTAAAAATGCGCGACATTTTAAGGCTTCTGTATGTGTAAGTATAGAGCTGTAGGTTTCAAGTCATCTCCCAAGTGCAGCTACGTATGGCCATAGGGTCCTGTAATGTGTCCGAGGTCCGTGCATGTGGTCATTTTCTGCATTCAGCCATTGTTCTCTCAGCACCACGCAGTTTACAATTATATTATCGGCCTCGGATTCCATGATTTTACATGTATTCTCTCTAAAGTTGATTTTGCACTCCAATGGTTGAAGTGTTAGGAGTGTACAAAGGGCGTAGTGAGATATGTGCACTGTGCAGAGACATTTATAGCATGTTCTATGGTGAGAAGCTGGCAGTGCCCAGAGAGCCTACTGTGCAGAGCTGGGAGCACCCGCTGAGAGTGCCTGCTGTACAGTGCTGGGAGCACCCGCTGAGAGTGCCTGCTGTACAGTGCTGAGAGCACCTGCTGTACAGAGCTGGGAGCACCCACTGAGAGTGCCTGCTGTACAGAGCTGGGAGCACCTGCTGAGAGTGCCTGCTGTACAGTGCTGGGAGCACCTGCTGAGAGTGCCTGCTGTACAGTGCTGAGAGTGCCTGCTGTACAGTGCTGAGAGCACCTGCTGAGAGTACAGAGCTGAGAGTGCCTGCTGCTGTACAGAGCTGAGAGTGCCTGCTGTACAGAGCTGAGAGTGCCTGCTGTACAGAGCTGAGAGTGCCTGCTGTACAGAGCTGAGAGTGCCTGCTGTACAGAGCTGAAGAGTGCCTGCTGTACAGAGCTGAGAGTGCCTGCTGTACAGTGCTGGGAGTACTCGCTGAGAGTGCCTGCTGTACAGTGCTGGGAGTACTCGCTGAGAGTGCCTGCTGTACAGTGCTGGGAGTACTCGCTGAGAGTGCCTGCTGTACAGTGCTGGGAGTGTACTCGCTGAGAGTGCCTGCTGTACAGTGCTGGGAGTACTCGCTGAGAGTGCCTGCTGTACAGTGCTGGGAGTACTCGCTGAGAGTGCCTGCTGTACAGTGCTGGGAGTACTCGCTGAGAGTGCCTACTGTACAGTGCTGGGAGTACTCGCTGAGAGTGCCTACTGTACAGTGCTGCTGGGAGTACTCGCTGAGAGTGCCTACTGTACAGTGCTGGGAGTACTCGCTGAGAGTGCCTGCTGTACAGTGCTGGGAGTACTCGCTGGGAGTGCCTACTGTACAGTGCTGGGAGTACTTGCTGAGAGTGCCTGCTGTACAGTGCTGAGAGTGCCTGCTGTACAGTGCTGAGAGTGCCTGCTGTACAGTGCTGGGAGTACTCGCTGAGAGTGCCTGCTGTACAGTGCTGGGAGTGCCTGCTGTACAGTGCTGAGAGTGCCTGCTGTACAGTGCTGAGAGTGCCTGCTGTACAGTGCTGGGAGTACTGTCGCTGGGAGTGCCTGCTGTACAGTGCTGGAGTGCTGAGAGTGCCTGCTGTACAGTGCTGAGAGTGCCTGCTGTACAGTGCTGGGAGTGCCTGCTGTACAGTGCTGGAGTGCCTGCTGTACAGTGCTGGAGTGCAGTGCTGCTGTACAGTGCTGGGAGTACTCGCTGAGAGTGCCTGCTGTACAGTGCTGGGAGTACTCGCTGCAGAGTGCCTGCTGTACAGTGCTGAGAGTGCCTGC